>PVKS010037589.1:0-18537 GCA_004027875.1 Aplodontia rufa
ACCAAGGTTTTAGCAAGGTCGTTTTTCTTCTGTCATTGGCTGGCAAATGACATCCTCCCTGTGTCTTCACATGGTCTTCTGCACCTGCACACCCATCCCTGGTGTTTTCTGCGTCCAAATTTCCTCTTCTTATAAGGACCAGTCACACTGGATAGGGCCCACCCTAACTCCCTCATTCAATTCCATTTCCTCTTGAAAGACTTCCTGTCTTTCCTCTTTAAGGGCTGTGCTTCCAAACACAGTTTCATTCTGTGGTCCCTGGGGGTTAGGACTTTAATGAATGACCATGTGCCAATTCCATAAAGCAGTCCCTCCTCGTACCCAGTTTTACTCTGTAGTTTTCATTGCCTGCTATCAAGCAAGACCCAAAAATATTAAATGGTAAAATAAAGAATAAGTGATCCATACATTAAAAAAACTTTTGTTACAGTATATTGCTCTAATGGCTCTATTTTAGGCATTGTTAATCTCTTACAGTGCCTTATTTACAAATTAAACTTATATGTATGTATAAGACAAAACATTATGAATAGTGTTCAGGACTATCTGTAGTTTCAGGTTTCTACTGGGGTCTTGGAACATGCACTGTGGATAAGGGTGACTCTGTAATCTGAGAAAAATGCTCAAACAAAAGAAGAAGGGAGAGAACAGAGGTTCAGGGTGAGTCCTTCCTGATACCAGCACCCATGCCCTTCTCCCAGTGCCGAATGATGGACCCAGGAAACAGGAGTGGTAATCGTGATGCGTGCTGTCCCTGAAGAATGCAGGCATGTTGCCTGGGCCACCCCGTGCAAGCAACAGCCATTGATAGCACTCCTATCTACCACTGGCATCAGACTAGTGGTCTGAGCCGGGAAGGCATCTGCCCAGAGTCTGACCACTCTTTGAACCTTTTCCCAGGGAAGCCTTGGCATCTCAGAGAGAATTTCTAAGGCATTCTTCAGAATAATCTGATTCTGAGAGGTCCGGTTCTTTAGAAATGTATGTATTCGGGTAAAATACTCCAGTTGATGACAATTGTGTTTTAGTCCATCTCCGAAGCTCTTTTTCTATGACACATTACACAGCTGGCTATTAAGATTCCTTACTGAAATGTTCTGGGTCTGAGTTCTGCTAATATCATGGGGTTTTGCTAACGTAGATTATCTTCCTTGGAAACATCAATGAGGTTCACCAGCTCTGGAGATGGCTTGGGCCACTCAGTGATGTCCACATGCCTGACTTGACCTATGACTATAATGAAGGAGACCAGGCTCCTGCATCTTTCTAGGGTTTCTTAGGAACTTCCGGTGCTGGATAAAAATTAGGCGACTCAGGCATGTTGGAAATAAAGAGAACAAGTGAGGTAGAGATCAGGATTAACCTAAAGAAACACATCCAAAAGCATTACACTTACGCCTCTTGATGGCACAATGGTGTTTGCCTGGCCCCTGATGTGACTTAATCGTGGGATTTTAACCATATGCTACAGGTCAAGAGACTCTCAATTCCCTGATGTTGAGGGTCATCTCTGCTGCATAGAATTCAGTGTAGATTTCCCTCATCTTTTGAGCTCAGAGATGTCCATTGAATGAATGAATGAACCCATGCAGAACAACATAAATAAATAAATAAATAAATAAATGTGTTTTTAAATGCAAATCAAGCATTATCATTTGTGTTATTATTTGAGGCTTTCCTCACTGTGTATTCATCTGGCTATGTTTTCCTTGAGCAGAAGATGCCTAATTGCTAGAAACTAAGTTACTCAGAACCTTGCCAGCCTTAGCGACAGACATGCCCTCAGGCTAGGGCCCTGGCTCTGCTCCCTGGAATTATGTGTGCTCTGTAGTTCTGATTCACTGGTGCTGGTTCATTGACTTATTCTTCTTGACATGAAATTGTACCTGACCTAATAGCCCATCATTCTTGAAGTTAAGACCCTGTGGGCACGATCTGAGGGGTTGTAGTGGTCATGATGATGCTGGGAATCTAGGTGTAGATGCTCATTTACATTCTATCATAGAGGAAGAATAGCCCATGGATTGCCTCATCCCTCACAGCCACCTGCTTCCCACTGCCCTGGACCTAATTAATCTCCCTGTGTCAGAAATCTGTTGGTTCTGAGCCAATTGCAGGGGAAGGTGATGCCAACTCAGTCAACCAGACAGCTGGGAGCCAGGAGCCAGCACAAATATATCCAGGCCTGGACGGTGAAAGGAGGGAGAAAAGTAGAGCACCTGGAATATTCCTAGACTTTGGGGCAGATTAGCAAGTGTCAAATGGGTGATCCTTGACAGGAGAACCAGCCCTAAGATTTGCAATAGCCCCAATAAGGAAATAAAAAGTCTACACCAAAGTCAGCCAAGACGATGTCAGTGTTTAAGGCAGGATATGAGGGAAATCTTCAGAGAGGCTACAGAGTGGGGACACGTTGCTACAGTGCTTCTCAGTGCTCCCATGGGAAAGCACATGGATCCTTCCAGATCGCAGTACTCCACGTGCGAACATTGCAGTCATTTAAAAATCCCTGTGAACACAGCACATCAAGAGGAACATGACATCAGAAAATGCACCAGGACAAACTCTCTATTGTATAACACACATGCCTGCTTGGCTTTATTCCAGCTTTCCGCATCTATCATCAAATGAATTTAAAAATTAAGAAATAGAGATATTTCAAAAAACCCAGTGTTCTCTTCCCTGTCCTACCCCCTCCTCCCCACTCCTGCCAAAGCTGTAGCCCAGGTGCCCCCTGTGCTGCGAGGCTAGCGGTATTTCTGAGGAGGTGGTAGAAGGGAACTAATAGGATTATCCGCCACAGTGGTTGTCTGCCAAGAGTGATTCATTGTTAGAGAAGGGCTCCCACCACCTCACCATCCAGCACAAACGTTTTCCCTACGTGGTGAAGTTCAGCAGAGGAGATGGAAAATGGGTCCCATCAGCAATACCATGTTCACTTGGCTCTGCCTTAACCCCAGGTTGTTGAACCTTCACGCGTCTCGGTTGCTCATGGGTGAAATGAGAGTAACAGGGTCATTGTCCAAGGAGCAAAGAGGTGCAAGTCCCTTCACATGGTTTCCTGTCACACACAGGGCACTCGCTCAGGTTAGCTGTTACTGTCCTCACTACTATTGCTGTCATTCTTTGAACAGGGTACTACTGCAAGGCATCATGTGCCCAAGTTAAATTTGTAGAGTGATGAATTTTTGGAAGAAAATGAAAACAACTTTAACATTTCCCCAGTTAGGAGGATTAGAGTACAAGAAAAGAGAGGATGATTCTTAGTGGGAAAAAAGAAAAAGAAAAAGAAAGAAATGCTGAATGCTGACTATAACTAAGTGAATCCAGGTCTAGAGTAGCCGTTTTTAGAGTTCATCAGTATGAACTGAGGGCACTTATAACAGCATTTCTGGGGTAGTCAAGGTTTTACTGCAAATCCAGTAAAGGGATTTAAATGTAACCACTAAGAATATTAAGGAAAAAACATTGCATTTTATTATCAGTAAATGAGAATATTAGACTCCAGGGAGATTAGTAAAAATGAAAGTGCTCCCTTTGCTCCTTTAAAAAAATCACAAAACATAACTAATTTAAGTTCAAATACACACATCAAAAAGCATGAGAAAATGCTTATAAGAGTCATGTGAGGGGATTTGACATGAAAGGAACCCACACAGGGTGTTACTTCCCAGCAACAGTGCCCATAGGACCGCACTTTATTTCCCGGTGCAGCAGTGCCATTTGATGCCAGGAGGAGAAGTCCCTCTTGAGGAAGCCCTGTGCTTCTGGAGAACAGATCAGAACAACAATGCCCCTTTCCCCTGGACAGCAGCATGGGGCATAAACATTGTTTCACCTACATGGTCTCATGCCTTCCCACTTTACCGCTTTTTAAACCAAAGAAGGAAGTTGCAGGAGGCATCCTTGTCTTCATGAAATCCGGTGACTTGTGCAGGAAAGCAGAGAAAGTCACCAGTGGAAACTGGCCTCGGTTCCCTTCTCAGTACCTCTTGGTCTGGCTATGGTCACACTGGCATTGGACTATTAGCAGGAGGTATGAGCTGGGTTGATTCATCAGTGCTAGTCTAAGAAGAAGCCAGCAAGGGGTGGGATGGCAGGGAAAAGTGCAAGAATGGGGAGAGGGAGAAAAGAAATAGAAGAAGGTGCCAAGAAGCTGATAATCTCATTTGACCAAGTTCAGTGTCAAAAGGAAGTTAATGGAATAAGAATAAAGAATGAGTGTATTATTTAAAATTCCAGTGTTACCAACAGAAGGGCTAGAAGTAATCTAATTCTCAAACATTTCAAAAATACAGAAAGAAAGATTTGGTGATAAGGAGCCAAATCTCCTACATCCTTGACAGGATGTGAATAAATGGATTGATAGAGATAAGCATTTTACTTAATTATAGAAGTATCCTTCAGAAAGAGTGAAAAATCTCTGTATTGATGCTGTTTGACCTCCAATGGGATTTTCCAGAAAAGAACCATGTAAACTCAAAATATCATGAATTGAAAGTGCATTTAATGTACCTAGCTATAGAACACCCCAGCTTAGCAACACGGTGGTATCGGATGTTCACCCCCATGATTATTATGTGGCTGATAGGAGCTATAGTTGCTGTAGCCACCCACCACTGAGAGAGGAGTGTGTCACATATTATCTGCCTGGAAGAAGACTGAACTTCAATTTTTGAAGTACAATTTCTACTAAATGTGTATCACTTTCACACCATGGCGCAGTGGAAAAATCATTGTGTCAAACCATATTAAGTCAGGGACCAACTGTAATGTGGTTGTGGGCTATAGAGGCATCCAGAAATTTGCGTCTGAAGCCCTTCTTAATATTTGATTTATTATATTGACTTTGTGCTATGTTGATCTAAAATGTGAGAGAACGAATTTGCTGTATTTCTAGTCCAGAGGTACTTGTTATCTACCCACAAAAAGCATTTAAAAGAGAAATCCTCACAGATATTGTAAATAACATGCTTACCATTCTGACTCTCTATTGCTTTCGGCTTTTTGTTTTAAAATAGTTTTTGGTATTATTTAGGCATAGCAAGGCGAACAGATCAGGACACAACGGCCTTTGGAAAGTCAACTTATTGCTTACAGATCCCAGGAGGAGAGGGCCCACCATGCCTTGGGGGCTACATGGGAAAGCATCAGGGTTCGTGAGAATGTGGGGACAGGGGCTGAGAGCATTGTCTGTGGTTTCTGTGGGAAGGAATGATCAAGGCAGAGTGGGAAGGTTTTGCATTGTCTAATTTGATGATTTTAGAGGGCTCTGGGGCTCAGGCTGTCCCGATTGGTTGGTTTGTGCTTCAAAGGTGCATTGGTAGGTGAGTTGTTCTAACCCTGGAAGGGGCAGTCCCTCTAGGATCAGCAAGACCCCCACGATATCAAAGAATCAGAACACAGAAAATAAAACACATATTTAAAAAACCTTTTGAAATAGTTTCTCCTGTTGAAACATACCCAGTGTTCATTGTCTGCATCAGCAAATAACATTAAAATCAAAGTAGCAATTGCTAGATATTGCCAACCTGGGTAGTAGAACAAAGGCCATTTAGCCCATTCATGGTTAGCCTAGCATTTCCCAGCATCCCCTCATCTGCCTCTGAGCCAGAACAACACGTCTGGTCCATCAGTGTGCAGCGCATCCTCAAGAGGGATAACTCTGCTGACCCTAAGGTCTTGCACAGTGAGCCAACCATCTGTCTTGCATTTGCCCAGCCCAGAGAAGAGAATATGCCAATCCTGTCCACAGTCCACAGTCCACGGGAGCATGCGACATCTCAGATCACATTAACAATTTGTATTTTCTGGGTTTGTTTTTTGTTGTTGTTGTTTGTTTGTGTTTTTGGTACTGGTACGGAACCCGGGTCCCTGCATATGCTAAGCACAGACAGCTTCCAAGCTATGTACTTAATAATTTGTTTAAAAGTATACTTTTGCAACTGGGTGATTTGTTTGCTATTGCTTTCCCTGTGAGAATCAAGTATTACAATCAAGATTTGCTTGTTCCGATGGAAGGAAGCCGTGAGGATGATTTTGGACTTTGTGTGATTTCCCCTCTGGTCTGCAGGCTTAGCAGGCCTACTCTGGCTCCCTTCTTCACCCTGCCTCTCGCCTTTGGCCTACTCTCGGGCTTACACAGCTCTGCCAGTGGGAGGGGAAGATATAAACAACTGCGCTTCTCCATTCAGGTACAAATGAGTTTTGTGTGGTTGCTCATTTAGGGGGTTGCTGACTTTCTAGAAAAAGTGAAATAAAGTGAGTCTATAGTCTTCTGATCTGTGGTCTCTTTTAATTATAAACAGACAATTTATCCACTGGAAATATCACATGACTCAAAGAATCAGAGCCTTTGAAAGACTGATTCATCTGGTCTTATATTACACAGGGAGGGAGGAAGAGAGACAGAGAGAGAGAGGAGACATAGAATTACAGTTCTCCATAGAAACAGAATCAACAGTGTTTGTATCTATATATGGATTTTTATCTGTCTATGTCTATCTATAGATAGATAGATAAATACAGAGAGATGAGAAGATTTATCGTGGAAATTATTTCTCTTTATTATGGAAGTTGAATGTGCCAGCTTGCAAGCTGTAGAACCGGGAGACAGGTAGTTGTAATTCAGCCCAGGCCCAAAGAACTGAAAACCACCATAGGGGTTGGGAGGCCAATTGGCATATATCCAAGACTTTGAAGGCTCTAGAAGCAGGAACTCTGATATTTGAGGACACAGATGTCCCAGCTCCAGAATGGAGAGAGAATTTGTACTTCTTCTGTTCTATCTGGACCTCCACAGAAGATGCTCACCATGTTGGTGAGGGTGGAGCTTCTTTACTGATTGAAGTGCTGACCTCTTCTGGAAACACCTCAAGGGCAAATTCAAATAATGTTTTACCAACAATATGGGCATCCCTTAGCTCTGTTAATTTGATGCCTAAATTAATCACAGAGTTAGATTATCCTTCTTCTATTTATCTACCTATCTAGAAATAGAGAGAGAGAGAGAGGAACAGAGAAACTCCCCCATTCCCCCTTAGCAGGCGATAGTGTACTTGAGGGACTTTCAGTGTCTCCTTCAATGATTTTCAGTGATTTATCTACACTGATTCTGCTTGTGTGGACAAATCACTGATGATTCTGAGCGAAAGAGAAAAGCCCCCTAGCTGCTCAGTCCATAAGTGAAAACCTGGAGCTGGCCGTACACTTTCCTAACCTGGATCATAGACTGGCAGGTTCCAGAAGTGCTGTCATTGTTGATCAATAGCAATGGAGGAGGGTAGACAGGGAGACAGAAGGGAACATCCATGTTTCATAAATCTGAACCAAACCCAGACATCTCTGTAAAAGGCTGGCTGCCTCCTGTGGCAGATCACAGACTTGGCCCTGCAAGGTTGACTACGGGGGTCAGTTTGTCTTATCCCTTTCTCTTTGGCGGAAGTCACTTGGGTTTGTTGAATTTGCTAAGTCTGTAGGAAGCAGACACTTGAGTTCAACAGCAACCCACTTGTAACTCCACCCATTTCACCCCATGGAAACCTGCAGGGGAATTTTCACCTTATGGTGTGAAAAGGTGAAAATCTACTACAGATATCGGTGAGATTTGGCTCCAAAAAATAAAAATGAATTTTTATATCCAGGACTGGTTGGGTTTCACTTCATCACCCATTGAAGCACACAGAGCCCTTGAAGGATGAGGCAGAGAAAGGTCTCCCTGACTGTCCCTCCATTGCAGGTTGGTGACCCTTATAAGGTAAGAAGTGAGCAGCTGGACACAGGCCCCACCCAGGAGAGCAGGAGAAATAGCTTGGGACTGTGGTCTAGTTCCTGACATTCTGCACAGAGAAAGGGACAGAGATGAGCTGCAGTTGAATGGCTGCTGTATCCTCTTGTAGGGGACTCTTCCCTAGTACGGTCCACAGCCCCTTCCATTACACCTGCCTCACTCAGCAGTAGGGCTTTGCATTTGCACAGGTGGAGAAACCCATGGGTCTCAGTTCAGGTAAACATGTTGCTTTTCCTTGCATCCTGCCTGCTTTCTCAGATTTCCACCAGGCCCCACCGCCAAGCTCCTGATATCTGCTTCCACTGCATATCCCACTACCTTCCCTAAGCCCGGGACAGCAGCCTAGGCAGCCAGCCCATGCCCATCGGCAAGAGCGCCCTCTGCTGGCTCTGTTAGGACTTGCAGGGTGGCTGTGTCTGCAGGCTCCATCCTGGGCAGGATGCAACCAGTCAAAACGTCCACACCCTCATGAGTAATCTTATGCTTCCCAGAGAAAGTAGCTGTTCAGGCTCAGCTTGAGCACTTGCAGTGACCAGGAACTCATTTGCAATCCTCTCCATTGTTGTTAACACTGAACATAGAAATGGCTTTCTTATGCTGAGCCCTTGGTCCTTACTCCTACCTCTGCCCTCTCACATCACCTTGAGTAAGGACAGCTCAGCTTCCCATGACAACCCTTGGATATTGGTATGTGGCATAACCTTCCTGATTCTCAAACACTTTGAGTTTATGTTCAATTTTAATTCACTTTTGTGTATGCTACCAATTAATCTCATCAATTCATCCAGTCAGCAAACATTTAATTCTCACTATGTGCCTGGCATTTGCTATTGTTTAGTCTGAGTGCTAATTTACGATTTCTGCCTTAACTTTCCTGCTATTTTATTATTCTGTAATTTTTATCTACAGGTTCAGCATTCCTAATCCAAAATCAAAAAAATTCCAAATGCTCCAAGATTCAAATTTAATTTTGTAGCATTTTGGATTTTAGGTTTTCAGATTAGAGATATTCAACGTGTAAAATCTATGCAAATATTCCAAAATCTGAAGCACTTCTTTTCCCCAGCATTTGGTTAAGGATAATTTATATGTAGATGATTTACAGACCAAATTTGTTGATGTCAGTTTGTAGGTCAATCAAAATCATGCTTTTTTAAAAAATATAGCCAATGTGTCTATTACATCTTGCTGATCAATTTAGTTGTAGTGTTTTTTAGAGAACCTTTTTATGTCCTAGTTCATCTGAACACCAGAGCCCATCTTAACATTCATTGAAAGAAGCAGCGTAGCTCCTACAGAGCTCCCTGGGGGCTGTCCTTTGTGAAAGACTGTTGAACCAACTGTTAAATCTTTTAGAAAGTACTCAAGAGAATCTTGCCCCGTCATTTATAGATTGATCAAAAAGCTTCCACATGTCATTTTGTCACATGCCAAGCAATCACATGCCAAGCAATCCGGAGACACTGAGGACATCATATAGCCTGATGTGCAGACCGATAATTACATTAGTGTTCTGTTTGCCCCACCGTGTTGTTTTGACACAGTCCTATTGTAGTCTCTAAGCCTATTGCTGGCTAGGCTGGAGATCATGGTCCCTTTGCTGCGCACTGAGGCACTGGATTCAGGCTCAAAAGTCTGCTTCACCCTTCTGATTCAGGCAGGAGACCTGCTCCAGCTTTGTCTTTGAGCATCCCTCTGGGAGGTGGATACTGTTTCTCTCTGGTGCTCAGCAGTTGCCTTGTCTTGGCTGAAATGTCTCAAGTCATGAGATTTTTCTCTGTGTCCCTGGGGAGGCTACTTTCACCTAACAATAGATGGCTTCTTAACAAGGACTTCCTATTACTAATCATAAATTATCTTACACTGATTTTATACATTTATTCCTTCTTGCACTGTTTGTTTTTAATGTAATTAATACCCACCTTTCCAGGCTGTACCTGAATTTGTGTTCAGTATGTAGAACAAGCGTCCCATACAAGAACATTAATGTTTGCATCTATATTATTTCATATGTTATATGCATATGGAAGTCATAGTAATTTCGTCACACTTTAAAATATACTGAAGTGGTGGCTGAGGCTGAGATGTATCCTTGGGGAGGTGGAGGAGTGTGTGGGAGCAGGATGCTGGATAAGGGTGTCTGCTCCTTCCTGCTCTCTGGGCCTCAGCTTTCTAGTTCATGTAATGATGCTATGACTGTGTTTATCCAAACATTCCTCCCAACTGTCCCACAACATACTGGGATAATCACTCACACTGTAGATGGATTTCCTCTGAGACCTGGAATGGATGTTTATAGTAAAAATTCAGGTTGAATGTCCTTTATCCAAAATGCTTAGGACCAGAAGTGATTCAGATTTTGGACTTCTTCAGATTTTAGAATATATTTGCACATTCATAATGAGGTATCTTGGGGATGGGACTCAAGTTCAAGGTAATTTTATACGATACTCTTAGTGCATCTGTATTTTAACTATGAACTGTTACATGAGGTCAGGTGTGGAATTTTCCACTTGTGGTGTCAAAAAGTTTTGGATTTTGGAACATTTAGGAGTTCACAATTTTTGGACTGGAGATGCCCAACCAATACCATCCTATTGGTGATAATAATAATCATTGATATTTGTTGAATATGCATCTGTGATTTTGAATGGGACAGTTTGCTTAATTTGTATAAACAAACCCATGAGGCAGATCCATAATTCTCATTTATAGCTGAGAAAGGAGGCCTGATATGCTCAAGGGACCTTCTCACATAACACTCCATTATGTGGCAGCCAGAAAGCCAGCCTATCTGAATTCATTACATTCTCCCACCAAGGGGAGCCCACCTGAGAGGACAATTAGAACCTAGGACTGTGCAGTCCAGTGTCTAACACAGAAACCACCAGTCACATGTGTCTGCTAAGCACAGTCTGAATTCAGAGGTGTTGTGTGAAATAGAACTGATTTTACATACATGTAAAATACCTCGTTAATAATTTTTATATTCATATCATGTTTTTGAAATGGCATTTGGGATATGACTAACTGAATCATATATATTTTGAACATTGATTTTACATTCTAAAATTTCTCAAAAAAAAAAAATTTCTCAGTGTGGTTGCTAGAAAACAAAATGGCAGAAGCGGCTCACATTCGTGACACGTGTTCTATTTCCATCAGACAGTGTTAATTGAGAGTATAGTATGCCTTTGAATTTGATCCCCATACTGTAGTTCAGCTTTTAAGACAAGGAAGGCAAAGAGGAAAAAACACCAAAAGAAAAATTTCCATCTAGGTAACAAATCAGGTGAGACCATTATCTGTGCAAATTAGTTTCTTCATCCCTTGAAGAGGGTGATTTTTGCAAGCCACATTGCAGAGACTTGAGGGGAAAACATGCCATTTTATTAAGAGTGAAGGAGAGGAGGAGAGGGGGCTAGATAGTTTAGAGGTATAGTACTTACCTAGCATGAGTGAAGCCCTGGGTCCAATCACTCATACACACACACACACACACACACACACACACACACACATATTCATACAATGAGGAGAAAGGATAAAAAAATTTAAAAAAATTTTTTATTCCATAAACATGGTCTTACAACCAGGAGGGGTTCATCGTTAAACAATCAAGAACAGCAGTGTAATGACAGAACAAGCCAATACTGGTGCCAGACCATGATTTCCCCCTTTTGGGTTCCCCTTGGTTCTATGTTTCACTCTACTTAAGCCCCAAGTTAATTGGACTTCTTGTGGAAGTCCCCTGGGGTTCCCCTCAGATTAGATTCCCCCATACTACCTCCCTCTGGTCTCCTTGATGTCCTTCCTATTTCCTAAGGATAAAAATTTTATTTTCATGCTAGCAAAATAGATAAATTATACATTTTAAAAACACAACCCTGAGAACGATTTCACATTTACTTTAGGAGCACACAGAGCTCTCATCCAGGGGACATGAATTCCTTCTTCACATAGCCCTGAGCCACCTGGTACCTACCAGCCCTCCCAACACCAGGAGCCAAGGCCTTGGTCTGCAGGTTGACCTCCCCAGCTGACCTTTTCCACTAGGCAGCTCATTCCTGCTTCATGGTAACTCCACACTTCAACAACTTCCAAAGAATCTAAACATCATTAAGCCATTTAATAGAAATCAGGGGTTGGCTGGTTGCTCAGATGTGGCCCCGGAGTTTCCTGCCTGGCCAATAATGAAAAAGGAGTCAAGGTCTCAGAGGGGCCCAGCACAGGGCTGAGGGCACAAGTATGATGTCTTCAGCTCAGCACAGCTTCTGCTGAAGCCTTGGCAATGATCCCAACTCAGTGTTTGGAGAAAGCTATGAATGTTCTGGAAATGGGAAGGAGCACGATTCTCCTTGAGAGACTGCCTGCAACTGTGTTTACACAAAGGCACCCTCTGAGTTGCTGCAGAAAACTAGATGAGTAGAACCACTGAGAAGGACCCTCACTCACCTCATGCAAACATGGAAGCAGGAGTGAAGGAAAGTGGGGGAGCTTTCCTAATTAATAACAATAACACTGCTGTGTGCATAATTACAAGGAAAGAGAGATGATTTTTGGAAACAGCTCCTCATCTAGAAAGAATGAGAGAACATTCTAGGACACCTCAGCTTGATTAGGAACAAATAAGAAAGAGAGGGATCATGATTTCTCCCAGAGAAGTGCAGGGGCCAGGTGAGGGAGGACACAGAGATATCCCTCAGTTTATACAGTTTGAGATTGATTCTGGAGAGCATGTGTCTTTTAACTATTGGCCCTGGAGAGTGGCACCCAGCTGGCTTGCTCTTGTCCCAGTTGTAAACAGGAACAAAACTAAATCCAAAACAGGATTTTTTTTTTTTTTTTGTTAAGAAAGTACTTATATTTAGTTTTTTAATCCGTAGAAAAGTCTTGTGATTGGAAATCACTGTCCCCATTTTATAGATAGGAGAAACTGAGGCTCATGCTCAAAGTCACACAGCAAGTAAGCTCACACATTTAGCCTGTTTTGATTCAGCCCCTACAAACTGCTTAAAACAATTTCAAACTTTTTCCAAACATTAAAACAATTCTGGAGGCAGATGGACTAATCTGGCCAGATATTTGGCTTGGCCACTTATTAGCTGTTTGACTTGAAGCCAAGTACTTCGTTTCTCTAACACTTGAGTTTCTTGATTTTAAACTGGGGGCAATAATAGGACATATATGTATATATTTGTTATAAGGATAAAATGAGAAAATGCACATAAAATGCTCAGCAAAGTCCCTGACACATGGTGACATAAACACTAACAAACATGGCTATGTGTGTGCTCACGGCTAATGAATAACAAGAACAACGAAGAGTCACTCACTTGACAAAATGTTCCTATTTCCCAGGTGGCTCCAGCACAACTGTCCTCAAGGAGCTCATAATCTAAAGTCAAGACAGAAAAAAAAAAATTAAGCACAGAGGTGTGAATGGCAGGCCTGCTGAAACAGGAAGAGGAAGTTGTGGAGATAAGAGGCCTACCTCGGGAGGTGACCTGGGAGAGCACTCTCCAAA
Organism: Aplodontia rufa; assembly: GCA_004027875.1. Lineage (NCBI taxonomy): Eukaryota > Metazoa > Chordata > Mammalia > Rodentia > Aplodontiidae > Aplodontia > Aplodontia rufa. Next base: position 13,317 of record PVKS010037589.1, read on the forward strand.
GGCCAATTTGAGGTTTTCAGGCAGGAAGGGCACCCCAGGAGCTTCATGTAAGTCTGTGACCCCCTTTAGGAAGTGTGAGTCATATGCAGGGTGCCTGGTGTGGAAGGAGGTGGGAAGAGATAGGCGAGAAGGTCCAGAATATCAGCAGGGAAGATGGTCATTTTCAAGCCAAGAAATAAGCAACAAGAAAGTTGGTTTTTGAGAGAGAGAGAGAGAGAGAATCAATTTTACTTATTTTTTCATTTAGTCTCTATCCCTTGTTTCTTTGACACTTAGCTGTACACGTGGTTCTTCTTGAAAGCAGAAGAAAGGCATGACTGCTAGCAAGATCTTTGCCCTCACGTCCATTTCTCAAGTGAGGAGATCTGGGCCCAGTGAAGTTCCGTTCTGCTCAAGATCACCCAGCTTACAGGTGACACATTCAATTACTACTACCTTAGAAGTTGCAGCAAAATTCATCATTTCTTACAGTCACTCAGCCATAAAACAACCAGCACCAGTTTTCCAAGCTTCCCCACCTTACTTGAGCCCACCTCTCTATCCACACTGCTTTGAGACACTAAAAAGAAGGGCACTTGTGCAGGTCTTATCTGTCACTTACGCTTCCTCCTCATCACTTTTCTCCTGTGATGAGACAATAGTAATAGTCTTAAAGCTGCTCCTGGCTGGTCACTTGGCAGCGGCTCTTCCTGCAGCCGTAGGCCTTGCCACTATCACTGGCCCATCCCACCATCTTTGACCCCTCCCACCAGCTCTGTCTGCTCCTCTCAGCACCAGCTTCTCCCACAAGGTCCGACCCTTCTTACCTGCCTTGCTCTCTCGCTTCAGTGTTGTCTCTGTTCAGTGGCATCAGCCCCTTTGGTAGCTTTGCCATCACTCAACCATTTTGCCACTCCTGTTTGGACTGATCCTGTCCACCCACTACTGGCCCTTCCCAGTAGCCCTGGCTCGTCCATGGGGCTATTCCATAGCTCCCTTTGCTGCTGGTGACCACAGAGTCCTTCTAGGACTTCTGACTTCTTCGAACACAGCTCTTTGGAAACGTGATCCTAAATGAGATGAAGGTGGAGATCTTCCCTTCCTTTGCTGCCTAAGTCTGTGTTCCTCAGAGTACCATGCTAAAGGAAGGAAGGTTCTAGAAGGCTCAAGGGTTTGAGAAGATGGGTAAGATGAAATGCCAGCAGCATGTAGGAAGCATATACCATGGAATCTGTGCCAGCACATTTTTCAAATCATTCAGCCACCCTTTGCCTCTGGGAGTTTTGCACTGAACACATTTAAGTGAACCATGTGACTCTCCCTTCCTCCTTCTCAAATATATCATCTTTTACTTTCCCTCACCCCCACATTCTTTTTTATTTATTACATAACATGTTTTTGCTATGTCTTCAGTTGCATCTTTCCAAACATCATTTTGGTATCTCCATTTTCCACATTATAATGGCATACCAAGGTATTTTGCTGTGCAAGTTTATCTACATTATTCAACTAACTCAAGTGCTGGTCAACAAAATATATTTGGGGATTTTCTTCGTTTGTGTATACTCAGTTATACACTCATAGAAACAAAGCAATGTTTTGCTACATTTGAGAAGATGCAGAGTGAGAATACCACCCAATACATGACCCATCATTCATCCCTCTGGTGCCCTGGTCCTTAACTCTGTCACAAGGGGTATCACTGGTCCCATGTTGCAGCCTGAAATAGCCACACTTTCTGTTCTCTGAAGTTTGGGGCTGTTGTTGTGCTAAGATCTGCGGACACTGTGCTTGTGGTCATTGGTTTAAGAAGTACTCTGGCTCCATCTTTTCAGTGATGCAGCTGCAAGTGTTGTAATTACAGTGACATGTTCTAACAACTTCCAGATTTTCTCTTTAAAATATTTTTTCAATTATAACTTGAGTTTATCATTTCAACATCAAATCACTTAATAGAAAATGCTACATTTGGGTCCCATCATGGATAATTACCCCCCAAAGAAAGGATTTTATTCCAGTAAAGACAGTTCAAGAAAGTCTCTGGTGAGCTTAAGGTTCTTGAAATCCAACTGTTTTGGCAGGCTGGGCAGCATGAAGTCAACCTGGCTGGGAGACAGTAGGCACCAGCTTTCCCCGCTTCTCTTTCCCTTTTCCCTGAGCCAGAAGCCCTGGGTCCCTCTATGGGGAAGAACAAGTGCTTCCATTTTCAACATGTGGCTTCACTACACATCCCAGAAGACAAGGGTTCAACTACCCTGGAATGGAGGGACCACCGGCTCTTCGGGGCTTTCCTCCCTGCTGTTGTGAAGGAAAGTAAACCCATGGAGCCCTCTTCTCCCACTGTTGTATTATTACTATACTCTCCCTTGCCCCACTGACCATTCTAGACCTACTTTCTCTTATCGGATGCCCAGTTTCAATTCAAGGAAACATTGTTCACATTAATTTTCACCCAGAATATGAACACCAGAGACCTATAGTTCCAGCTTCTTTGGCCATGCCACAGAAGGTAAAATGGGCCACCATATATTTTACATGATGAATCTTTATCATCAACATCATCATCTTTAGATATATACTGCTTGCTCCCTAAAGCTTACCAAGTATTTTCACATATATTCTCCTTATTTGATATTCACATAACCAGTTAGCAGATCCAATTTCAATTTCCCCACCTGGTATAGAGTTGGAAATGAATGTTAAAGCAGGCAAAATACTTTTCAAAGAAAGAAAATGATAGGTTTTCTGACATCTGATCTAAACTATTTCAGCTATACCAGAAAGTATTAAACGGAACATGTTTGCATGTTTTTCTATTAAATACGAGGATATCATTATTTAGGTTTAAATATATCACACAGACATAATGGGGAAAGCTGACTTCTGGAACTTTGATTACAGCAACATAGTTTCAAGCATCTCTTGAGGTATGAGAGAGCTAGTTTTTTTGTGAGAACCACACAAAAAGTCTTCATGCAGCTTAATAATAGGCTTCTTTGAAATTCTCAGTGTGATCATACTGGGTGCTCTCCCCATAAAAACATGAACAATGCCAGGATGTCTGCAGTCATCACTTCCATTTAACATTGCACTGGAGATTCTAGCAGGATGGCAATTAGGCAATAAGGAGAAGTAAAAAGGTCCAGGATGGAAAGAAGAATTAAAATTATCTTTGTTTATAGATATCATGAGCTCACATAAAAAATCCTAAGGAGTTCACTAAAAATATAGTAAAACTGTTATAAATGAATTGAGCAAGTTTTCTGGATACAGATTAGCACACACACACACACACACACACACACACGTAATTATATCATTATTCATAGCAATGAAAAATTGGAAAGAGGAATTAGTCACTTCCATTTATCATGAGTAAATTTAGCAAAAGAAGTTTATGCCTATTCATTGAAAATTATAAGGCACTGAAATAAAGAAAATCTAAATAATTGGAGAGACATTCCATACTCATTGATAGGATAACTTAACATTGTTAAGGTGGCAATGCTTCCCATATTGATCTACAGATTCAATATGCTCCGTATAAAACCCCCACTTCCTCTTTAGCAGAAATGGACAAGCTGATCCTAAAATGTGTATGGACTTGCAAGGGCCCCTAGTAATCTTGAAAAAGAGCAAAAGTTGGGGAACTTTTTTCTTTTTTACTACAATGCAACAGTATCATGACAGTGTGGTGCTGGAATAAAGATAGACAAAGGGGGGCTGGAGTGGTGGCTCAGTGGTTACGGTGCTTTCCCGGCATGAGCAAGTACATGGGTTCAAACCCCAGCACCCACATACACAACTAAGTGTCAGAGCAACATAAGCCATGTGAAAAAATTGATTCTCTCTCTCTCTCTCTCACTGTCCTTCTCTCTTAAAAAAAAAAAAAAAGATAGACAAAGAGATAATAGAATTGGCAGTCCAGACACAAACCCTCACATTTTAGGTCAACTGACTTTTTAAAAAGTCAAAACCATTCAATGGGGACAGCATAATCTTCTCAATAAATGGTGCTTGGACAACTGTGTGCCCACATGTAAAAGAATGAAGTTGGACTACCTCACACAAAAATTAACACAAAACTGCAGAAGACTTAAATGTAGAAGATAAAAGTATAAAATTCTTGAAGGAGAATATAAGGCAAATCTTCATGATCTAGGACTGTTAGATGTGTCATCCAAAGCACATACAAAAAATAAATAGACACAATTGGACTTCATCAAAATTTAGTAAGTGTACATTAAAGACAATAACAAGAAAATGAAAAGACAGTTCACGTAAGAGAAAATATCTGCAAATCATGTGCCTGATAAAGGCCTAATATCTGGATAATAACCCAAATCAAAACTAGGCAAAGAATTTAAATAGATACTTCTCCCAAGTAGATACGCAAATGCTCAATGAGCACCCAAACTGATGATCAGCTTCATTAGGTAAACGCAAATCATTTCACTTCACAAGGTGGATTATAAGAAAACCGATAGGCAATAGTAAGGGTAGACAAAAATGTGGAAAAACTGGAATCCTCAAAATGTTTTGGAGAGCATTTTGTCAGATCGTCAAAAAACTGAAGTAGAATTATCATATGATCTAGCAATTCTGCTTCTGGATCTGTAACCAAGATGCCTTAGGAGGTGTGTCAACACAAAAACTTGCACAGGAATGTCTGTGGACAAAAATAGTCAACTGAACTTACTTGAAAAACTGCTGTAAAGACTGAAAGAACACATGTGTACAAAGGACACAGAAATGTGCCAAGCACAAAGCTGTCCTTAAGATAATCTCGAAATAAGATTCAAGAAATGGGGGCTGGAGCGGTGGCTCAGCAGTTACGGCGCTTGCCTGGCATGCATGAGTACGCACATTCCAACCCCAGCACCATGTACACAACAAAGTCTTGGAGCAAAGAAGACCACATGAAAAACTAAATACAATAGATTCTATCTCTTTGTCTTAAAAAAAAAAAAAAAAAGATTTAAGAAACTTTTTTTTCCCTTTAAATGTCCAAAACTTGGTTCACTGGGAAATGATTGCTATAATCCCTGAGAAAAGAACAGTCCATGAAAAGATTCTGAACAGTTGTATTTTTGAGGAAATGTGTTGAGGGAAAAGATAGGACATTGGTCTCATTTTTATGAATGGCTTTTCTGTTTGTTTTTGTTTTTGTTTGGGTTTTATTAAATTTTTTTTATTTTTGAACAACCATACAAGTTTTTAACAAAATAATATAAAATGTGTA
>PVKS010037590.1:0-18530 GCA_004027875.1 Aplodontia rufa
GTCAAGCTTATTGTGTCTTCTAGGTATAGGATCATGTCATCAGCAAATAAAGACAACTTGACTTCCTCTTTTCCTATTCAAATTCCTTTGATTTCCTTCTCTTGTCTGATAGCTCTGGCAAGGGTTTCAAGGACTATATTAAATAAGAATGGTGAAAGTGGGTATCCTTGTCTTGTTCCTGAATTCAGTGGAAATGCTTTCAATATTAAGCATGATGTTGGCTATGGATCTGTCATAAATGACTTACAAAATTAAAGTTATCATCCTTTGATCCCTATCTTCTCCAGAGTTTTGAGAATAAATGGGTGCTGAATTTTATCAAAGGCCTTTTCTGCATCAATTGAGATGATTGTATGACTTTTATTTTTAATTCTGTTTAAGTGGTAAATTACATTTATTGATTTGTGTATGTTGAACCAGCCCTGCTTTCCTGGAATGAAGCCCACTTGATCATGATGTGTTATCTTTTTTATATATTTTTGGATCCAGATAGCTAGGTTTTTATTAAGGATTTTTGCATCTATGTTTATTGGGGAAATTGGTCTGTAGTTTTCTTTTCTTGATGTGTCTGTTAGATTTTGGTATCAGAGTTATATTTGCTTCATAAAAAGTGTTTGTAAGGGTTCCCAACTCTTTCAATTTCATGGAAAAGCTTGTGGAAGCTCAATGTTAATTCTTCTGTAAAGGTCTGGTAGATTTCTGTCATGAATCCATCAGGTCCTGGGCTTTTCTTTTCTGGAAGGCCTTTGATTGCTGTTTTGATTTTGCTACTTGTGATTGGTTGGTTTAGAATTTCAATGTCCTCCCTTATTAATATGAGAATGTCATATATGGAAGATATTTGTCCATTTCTTCCAGATTATCAAATTTGGCAGAATATAATTTTTCAAAATGAGTTCTGATAATCTGCATTTTGGTTGAGTCAGTGGTGATATCTCCATTTTTGTGTTTGATTTTGTTGATTTGCTTCACTTCATTCTTCCTTTTTGTGAGGTTGACAAGGGGTCTGTCAATCTTATTAACTTTTTCAAAGAACTAACTCGTTTTGTTGATAATTTGTATTGTTTATTTTATTCTCAAATTCATTGATTTCAGCTCTGATTACAGTTATTTCCTATCTTCTAATAGGTTTGGGACTGGATTGTACATCTTTTTGTAGGGATTTGAGTTGGAGCATAAGTCTATTTATTTGGGCTCTTTCCTGATTTTTATGAAGGCATTAATTTACCTCTTAAGAATGCTTTCATGCTGTCCCAGATATTTTGATACATTGTGTCATCATTCTTATTTATTTCTAAGAATTTCTTGACTTCTGTTCTCATTACCTCTTTTATCCATTCTTCATTTAAGAGGGTATTTTCAATTTCCAAGTATTTGTGTAATTTCTGGGTTTTTTTCTTGCTGTTAATTGCTAAGATCATACCATGGTAGTCTGATAGGATACGTGGGACTATATCAAATTTGTTATATTTGTTAAGGTTAGTTTTGTGGGCTAAGATGTGGTCTATTTTGGAGAAGGATCCATGAGCTGCTGAGAAGGTAAACTCAACCAGTTTGGGATGAAATATTCTGTAAATGTCCTTTAAGTCCAGTTGTTTATAGAGTTGTTTAGGTTAGAGATATCTTTGTTGATTTTTTGCTTTGATGATCTGTCCATTGTTGATAATGGTTTATTAAAATCCCCCAGTATTATTTTGATGAGATCAATGAGGGGATTAATGTCCTTAAGCACTTTTCCCATATATTTTGGAGGGTTGTAATTGGGGATATAAATGTTAACTATTATTATGTCTTCTTGTTGAACTGTTACTTTTACTATGATATAGTGACCGTCTTTGTCCTTTCTGACTGATTTTTGATCAAAATTAACTTTATCATGTATAAGGATTGCAATACCAGCTTGCTTTTTTGGGTGACAAGCCTAGTAGACATTTTGCCAACAAAATTTGAAAAAATTGTTCCATGATCTCCTGACCATTGTTGTCTGATCTGAGAAATCCATAGTAATGATTCTAATTGGTCTGCCTCTGAATGTGATTTGGTGTTTTTCCCTTGCTGCTTTTAGAATCCTTTCCTTGATTTCTCTGTCATTCATTTTACAAATGATGTGTCTTGGTGAATTTCTCATTTGGTTAGGTCTGTTTGGTGTCCTATAGTCTTCTCGAATTTGATTTTCTGGATTAATTCTGATATGGGGAAAATTCTCCTTGGCAATTTTACTTAGAGGGTTCCTAATGCCCCTTGTTTGTTGTCCAATGTTTTCTTCAATCCCAATTAATCTCATGTTATTTCTTCTCTTTTCGTCAAATACTACTTGGAAGTTCTAATTATGCACAATAAGTTTCTTTTCTTGTCTGCCCTCCTTTAATTCAATGTTGCTCAGCCTGTCTTTGTTATCTGTTGTTCATTCTTTGAGAGCTGAGGTTCTATTTTCTACTGAGTTTACTCTGGCATTAGTATCTTCCAATAAGCTTTTGATTTGGTTAACAGTATTTTTCAATTCTAAGAGCTCTGCTACATCTCTTTTCAGAATGTCTAGCTCTTTATATATGTGGCCTCTCATCTTCTGAAATTGCTCTCATCTCTTTCCTTAAATCTTCTTTTAATTATTTGATTGAATTATTAATCATATTTTTGATACATTTTTCTAGGTTTTCATCTAGGGCCCCAACCATGGACACTTTGGATGGGGAGCTGTGGGGCTGAGATGAAGGATTGTTTCCCTTTTTCCTCATTTTCAGTTACACGGAGTGTGCCTTGAGGTCCAACACTAAGTAATTCTCTTGGGGACTTTTTTGATGGTATCAGAGCTTTTTATCTCTTTGCTTAGTTGGGCTGGGGTACAATTTGAGTAGCACAGTTAAATAAATGGCTGGCACCCAATCTGTGAAGTATTTTGGACTTTTAGGTTTTCCAATACCTCAGGAGATAGGGGATAGAAGTCAATAAGTACATCCACTTCATTCACCAGACAATGTCAACTGTAGCTGTTTCAGTGTTGATTAGCATCTATAGGAGCAATTGGATTAGCAATTTTCTTCCTTTCACACTATTTTTGATTAGCAAGCAAACACCGGTTTTCAAGTATGGCATTCACTTCAGTTTACCAGGACCTCTATAGGTGAGGGGGAAGAAAGTCTAGAGAGCAAAGAGAATGAGGTAGGAAGGTAGTGTGGAATGTATGAGTTAGGATATAGAGCTATAAGGTAGTAGAGATGATGTAAGCTATTCTGCTAGAAATAAGGAAAAGATAGAAATGGGTTGAGAGTGGGGGTAATGACTTTGAGGGAAAATGAGAGAGATCAGAATACAGTTTAGGAATTGACAGAGTAAAGAGAAGAAGTGGGTAGTAAAGACTGAAGGTATTTTCAGACCAAAGTGACTGAGGACTAGTTTGCAATATTGCAGACTGCCACAGGTCAAAAACCAGCAATACAGACACAACAGACAAATGCAACAAATCAAAGGAACAATAAAAATTAATCACACACACACACACAAACACACACACACATACATACACTAAGGAACAACAACAGAGAAGAAAGAAAAAAAAAAGGAGTTGGGAAGTTTCTGAATTATTACTGCCATGGTCAAAATGTACCATGGGGGTATGTTTCCATAGCTGACTTCTAGGTGAAGTCAATTCCCAGTTGAGTTTGTTGGAAGAAATGAATTTTGGTGATCTCAGCTGACAGTGAGATTCCCAGGAGGCCTCTCAGTAATTTTCTCCTGTAGAGAGTTTGCAAATATTCACCTTCCCTGGTTCCTGTGAGAACAGACTTCAGGGCTACCTGAGTTGCATTCTTGGCAGTTTATTGTCTGCCTGACTCACCTCTTGTCCTACTTCAGCCAGGGACCCAGGAGCCACTGGGAATCTTGTGGATCCCAGTGCAGCTGTAAGGGGCTCTTTCTGTTCCAAGGAAAATGGCCACCCTGAACTGAGAACACCAAAACTGTTATCACCCCACTCTTGAATGTTTTGAAGTCCCCACTTGCCCCAAGAGATGATGTGTGGGGCAGTCACAACCCCAGCAAGGTGAGGCAGGCATGAAAGAGACTAGCCCAGCTAGACCAGTGTCTGTGGAGTTCTCAAATGCAACCAGTAGGGGGTGTGGAAGCCCAGTCCCACTTGGAGCACCCAGGACCTATCAGAGTGCTTCTGTTTACAGAATTCAGGGTCTGAAAGTAGAGGAAAGCACTGGACCCAGGCTGCCCCTTCCATTCATAGGTCCCTGAGGCTGACGCTAGCCTCTGCCCCACCTGAGAGTTTCATGCAGTATCTGTTGGACCTGAAGACCTAATCACCCACCCCCCAGGGTGTTAAGTTCTGTTGAGCAGAATCCTAGTCACTGACTGGACCTGCAGATCAGTGTGTAACCTGGTTGCCAAGAAGCCTCTAAACTAGAGTTGCCAGACCAGTAGGAAGGATCTTCCAGGCCCACACAGCCCCCAGGGCAAACAGTCAAAACACTGGGATTTGGAGCTCCTCCTCTGGACTGCACTCCCTATTCCAGTCTATATCTGATGGTTTGGGATTCAGTGTTCACAAAGCAGTTTCCTTTACTGCCCTCTGGGAGGTTTCACAATGGCAGTGCTGCCCCACTTCTTCACACAGTCAGATTCCAGGGACTCCAATCTGTGTATATTAAAGCTATCCCTCTGTTTCTTCTGCTACTGCACCCCTGGGGCATTAGAGTCTAGCACCAAGGCTCTAGTGAGCACTCACAGCTGTGTTTGAGTTTATTATTTAAATGTGTGCAGCTTCCTCCCCTCTGGGGCAGATTCCCAGCCCGCCACCAGCTGGGCAGTTGGTGCTGGAGAAGTATCAATTGGGACTTCCTGCACTTTCAGCTTATCCGCAGCTTCATGTCACTAAACTTCCTTCCCTGGACAGTAATGAATTTGGGGAGAAATCTTGCCATCCACTCATCTCATAGTAAGACACCTCTCTCACTGTTGGCTTGCCATATTTACAGAGAGACTCTTCACTTAGCTCTGCCACAGGCCACCATGATGATCTCTGTTTCAACATTTTCTTATTTTCTGTTTCAACACTGTCTCATTCTGATGAGATTTAACTCTATGAAAGTTACCATTGCCTTATCTAGCACTCTAAATTCCTATTGGCCATCCCAGATTTTCTACAGTTCATTTGCATCTCTCCATGTATTTGTGCAATAGTTTTTAACTAGAGTTCCCACCATGACTTTAAATTAAATATGTCTAAAATCACTCACATTATTCTAGGCCTTACATTATTTATACCATGTACTTCTAAGTAGAATCTTTTCCTTCAGGTTCTTCTGCCTCCTATGTACGCTATACTATACTCTGTTATATGATTTCCCAAAATTGCTTTCATCACTGTAATTTCATGTCCTGAAATTGTCAAACTAGGCTCACAGCTTTCTGCAATATAAAGTTAAGTCTTTAATGTTACTAAAGCTATTAAGCCCAAGAATGAATACAGTACTGTGTTATTTGCTTTCAACTATTATAAAAGAAATACCTGAGATAATTGATTTATAAGTAGTAAAGGTTTATTTTGGTTCCTAGACTCATAAGTTTCAGTCCATAATTAGTTGGATTCATTGCTTTTGGACCTGTCATGAGGCAGCACCTAATGTGTGTGGGGGGGGACATAGGACATAACAAAATCCTCGTTTCATGGGCATGGAGCAAAAAGAGAGGAAGAAATTAGGGTCCCAGAATCCCCTTCAAGACCATGCCTTCCATGCTGTAAAGACCCCACATGAGGTTCCACCTGTTAAAAGTTCCAACACTTCCCAATAATTCCATCGGTTGGGAACCAACATTTTAACATGTGGACCTTTGGGGTACACTTATCTGAACCATAGCAAGGTCTGTCAATACAAATTCCATGTATCCTATGGGTTTCTAGACCATGGACATGAATGTTAGGGCTCAGAAATAATTTTTACCTCTTTCAAATTAATTTCTTATTTGGATAGTAAGGCAAGAAGCTAGACAAGATGACTTCTTTCGTATATTCTTTTTTATCCATTTTGTGAAAGTAAGTAAAGTGTCAATGATGAATACTTTTGTCAACTCCCATTCTTTTATAAATTTGTCTATTTTAATCAATAAATAATCATGCATATTTATGGGACACAATGTGATGTTCTTATATATGTATATATTGTAGAAAGATTTAATCAAGCTAATTAACATATCTATCACTTCAACAACTTACAAGAACACTAAAATCTATGCTCTTAGCAATTTTGAAATATAATATAAAATAAAATATACATTATTGTTAACTGTGGTCACCATGCCATACAACAGATCACTACAACTTATTTCTCCTGTCTAACTGAAACTTTGCACTCTAACCAATATCTTCACTTTCCCATCCCTTTACTCCCCAGCTTCTGGTTACAATCCTTCTGCTCTTTATTTCTATGAAGTCAACCATTTTAGATTCTGTATACAAGTGAGATACAGTATTTGTCTTTCTGTGCCTGGTTTATTTCACCTGGCATAATGTCTTACAGGTCTATCCATTTTGTCATGAGTGACAGAATTTTTTTCTTTTTTAAAGAAAATTATTACACAATAGTATTAGCATTGCAATAGTATCAGTAGTGGTATTATGTGTTAGTTATATGCACTAGAACTCTTTTGTGTACCACATGTTCTTTATCCACTCTGTTTTCTTCTGTATCATGGTTATTGTGAATAATTCGCAAATGAACATAATAGTATAAATAGTTTTTGAATGTACCACTTTCAGTTTTCTTTATATATATATACCCAGAAATGAGATTACTGGAATATATTATCAATTCTACATTTTCTTGTTCTCTGGGGCAAATACTGTTTTGAAACAAGAGAAGCCACATCCTTCATTGGACTGCCTTTGTGTCATTGATTGTGTCCAGGAGTTCTTGAGAATAGAACTTTAAGTAAATATGGGATACTAGCTATTTTCTTCTGAAAAATTTGGCATATTTTTATAAATCGTAAATTGTTTCTGTATCTTGAGTAAAATGGTAAAATATTGAAGTAAGATACTTTCTATTGTTGTTGTTTGGCACCAGGGATTGGATCCAGGGGCACTTATCCACTGAGCTACATCCCCTTTTTGTTTGTTTTGAGACAGGATCTCACTAAATTGCTTAGGGTTGATAAGTTGCTGAGGCTGTTTTTGAACTTGCCAACCACCTTCCTCATCCTCCAGTGTCACTGGTATTACAGACAAGCACCATCACACCTGGTGAAGTTAGCTACTTCTATGGAAATGGAAGAATCTTTATACCTTATGCTGTGTTTGAATATACTTTTAACCCTTGAAATTTTTCTTTTTGAAATATTGAGACTGGCTTGTTTTGGGACTTGACACTATGGTTTACTCAAATTTTGAATGCTGAGTGATTTTTTTTTAAGAGAGAAGGACAGTGAGAGAGAGAGAGAGAGAGAGAGAGAGAGAGACAGAGAGAAATAATTTTTATTGAGTTTTTCAAATGACTTTCGTTGCTGACACTTAGTTGTGTATGTGGGTGCTTCGGTTTGAACCCAGGTACTTACACATGCTGGGCAAGCACCGTAACCGCTGAGCCACTGCTTCTGTCCCTGATCTTGGTTTTTAAATTAATCCAAATAAATTATTTTTCCTCTCATAATTTTGCATCCAAACTGAATTAACTGTCCAGTATTGGTTGGCTTTTGGATTCTGCTGATTTCACAAAAACAAGGATTGTTAATGGAAAATACCTAAGTGTGGCCTGTTCATGTGGGTCTGGTGAAATCTATAACACAGTAGATTATTTGCAGTAGATTTGTGTAGAGGACCAGGAGGAATCACCTGACTGAGGATACAGAAAGAAGAATGAACCTGACAGGAATAGAGAAAAATGTCCTGAAAATAGAGGTTTAATATGGAGCTAGACACAAGAAATTGCATTGTCTAGATTAAGCAGAGCTTGATCATCAGAGTTTTCAAAAGAAAGGAAGATTTAACAGTTCGTCCCAAAATAAGTATTGGTGTTTTTTGACAATGGGATTTGTGAATTCTTTAGTTTGCACTTAAAATGTTTGGTTGGAATCCAAGAACTTAAATATTATCTTTAAGTTATACTTATATTCATAAAGAGATTAAATGGCTTTTTAAAAAGCAATGCTAGCAAAGTCCCAATTAAACTGACTGTATTTTCATTACCTTATGTTGAAAACAGTATATTCTTTTAGAATCAAACATGAATTTCTTCTTCATATTTGAATAACTCCATTCAGATGCCTAGTTAAGAACATCTCAGAGGAGATGATCTTTAAAGTGCGCTCAGCAGGAAAAACTGCAGAATAAGCCACACTTGGACTGTAGCTTGTGTACATAGAAAAATAATCATTAGAGCCAATTATCTTTAGACATACGGATGTTTCAAATTCTAATTACAAATTTTTATCCTCATTAACACATGGTTTCATTTTATATCTTAGCTACCACATTTTATTATTACAATTCATTAAAAATAATGTGAAAAATGAAGATGATCATAAACTTCATCATATAAGTGAAAGAAAAAAAATAGTGCCTGGATAATGATAACAACACGTTATATTTGCATAGCAACTTCCTTTTAAGGAGCTCAAAACATTTCACAAACATTATCTCATTAATCCTATAAGTACTGCCATAAAAAAATAATTTCTTAGATCTCTAGGCTAGGGAAATTGATGTGTTCAATAGCTGAAACTTGCTTCTAATATTGCACCATGAAATATGAACAAATGAAGTAAACTATTCATATTCATCTATTATTGTAAAATTTATGTACAGAAATTGACCTTTGTGTTGTACCTTTTTTTTTCAGTGGTAGCAATCTAACCCAAGGCCTCATGCATTCTAGGAAAAAGCTGTATCACATCCTCAGCCCTGATGCACATTTCTTTGTCTTAACACATGCAGATTAGTGTAACTGCCACCATATTTGGAATACAGAACCATCCTATCTCTTCAAAAACTTCATATTACTCTTTCGTTGTCCAACTTCCTCCACATTTCCCTTAACAAACATTAATCTGCTCTTTATCTCTTCTATTTTGCCTTTTTCCAAATCTTATAAAAACATTTGAGGTTTGCTTCTTTTTCTCAGAATAATGCCTTTGAGTGTCATCTGAGTTGTTGCTTGAATCAATAGTCTATTACTACTTTTTTGCTTATTAATATTCCATTGTGTGGCTGTATCTCATTTGTTTATTTTTAACATATTGCTAGACTTTTAGGTTGTTTTTAGTTTAGGTTGATTATTAATAAAGCTACTCTGTATATTTGTATATAAATTTTTGCATGAATATGAATTGCATTTCTCTAGATTAAATGCCCATGGGTGGAAGTGCATGGCAAGTGCATGTTAACTTTATAAAATATTGAAAAACTGTTTTTCACGATGCAGGTACCATTTTGAATTTGTATGAGCAATGTATGAAAGTTTCAGATCCTCTTCATCCTCCCCAGTACTTGGTATTACCACTTTTAAAAAGTTTATTTTAATCCTTCTAATCAGTGCATAGTGCTTTGTCATTGTGGTTCTCACTTGCATTCCCATAATGGCTAATTATACTCAGTGTTGTTCATTTATTTTTAATAAGTATATCCTCTTTGGTGAAGTGTTTGACTATTTTGCACTTGGCGTGCTTGTAAATTTCTTGGGACTTTCTACACAGAAAATTATGTGCATGTAGACACTTTTATTCTTTTCCAATCCTATGCATTTATTTCTAGACCCATAATTCCAACTTATTGAAATGAGGAACAAAAAATTATTTGTATTATTCCCTATTTGTCCGTTTAATAAGGAGGCTGTAGTGATATTCTTCTGCATTTGGTTCCTGATCTTGGTAAACTGTCTCTTTTCTATTGTTTCTCTAATGAGAGATTTATCAGTTTCACTGATCATTGCAAAGAGCCAGCTTTTAGTTTTTTAAATTTTTTATACTACTATTTAAGTTATATTGATCAGTCTTATTATTCCCTCCCATCTATTTGGTTTGGTGTTATTATTATTCTTTTTCTGGTTTTTTAAGGTGAGTCTTTTTTTAGGTTTTTAATTTATTATTAGATTTATTTTAACTGATACATAAATGCAAAAAATGTATACATTTTAATGGATAATATGATGTTTTTATATGTTTATATATTGTGCAATGTGTAAGTCAAGTAAACATGTTTATCTCCTCAAATATTAATCATTTCTTATAAAGAAAACATTCAAATTTTTCTCTTAACATTTTAAGTGTACAGTAAATTATGGTCAACTATAGTTCCAGAGCACAACAGAACCTTACTCCTGTATAACTATAACTTAGTATCTACTATTTAACCTTTATCCATCCTGCTTCCTCTACTCCCTACATCTGGTAACCACAATTCTAGTCTATACTTCTAGCAGGTCAACACTTTTTATTCCATGTGTGAGTGATATTACATGGTACATCCTTTTATGCCTGGCTTATTTAATTTAACATTGTGACCTCCAGTTCTGTCCCTGTTGACATGAATGAAATGATAAGATTTCATTTTTATGACTGAATAGTATTCTGTTATGTATGTGTCAAACCTCGAGCGACCCCGAGGGCGGGCGGGATGGCTCGGACCAGCCAAACCTTCCCTCAGGAGCCGAGCAGGAGGGTGAGTGTGGCGACCCGGCTCTCCCTGGACTCCCTTTGGGGGAGCCCCCTCCGTTCGGTCAGGGAAATGAGTCAGTAACACGGAGTTGGTGGCAGCTCAAAATCCATTTATTACCAAGGCACACGGGTGTTTATAGGGAGGGGAGACAGCCAAGGAACCAATAGTAATCCTTCGAAGGGAGTTGCCAGGGGTTATGCAGATTTCTAGTACAGACAAACAACTAGGGAACAGCCTGTGGTTAGCACATTCCAACCCACCCTGATCTTCTTTTGCACGACAATTAGCAAGCTTAACAAAGCAAGACCTAGCAGCCCTTCCTGAAGGAACTTATGCAAATAGTAACAAGATCACTCTAGGGCAGCTGATGAAATGGAGTGAAGGTCAGACCCCAACACAACAAAGCACAGTCTAGCCTGAAGGAGCTTATGCAGATAGTAAAAAGATCAAAGGAGGGCCTCTGATGAAATGGAGTGAAGGTCAGACCCCAACATGTATGTACCACATTACTGTATGTATGTCTATCAGTTGATGGACAATTTTGTTGTCTCCATTTGTTGATTGTTATGAATGGTGCTATAATAAACATGATAGTGTAGATTTCTCTCCTTTTTTTTTTAATTTGTTCAACATAGTCTTACACATTGGGGGGAATTGTTGTTATATATTCATGCATACATGGGTATTGACAAAGCAAGTTAAGGCTAATCCTAGTCCAGGATCTCCCCAACTTCATTATATTATTTCTTGTCTCCCCCATTTTATAATTGGAAATGAACATATACATGTGTATTAATTTCTGAAATTTCTGATTTTCTCTTCCTGCCTGTGTTAGTTAGGCTTCTCATGGGAGTCAAGTGTTCCCAGTTGAATTTTGATAAACCCCCTTATCCCTCCCTCCCCTCTTCTACCTCCTTCCCTTCTTCCCCCATCACCATAGTTATGATTTCCCCAAATTATGTGAAATTTCAACTTTGGTGAGTTTATTAATTAAACTTAGCTGACTTTCACCATGACTTAGGTTCTGCTCTAACTTCCACATATGAGAGAAAATATTTGGCCCTAAAGTCTTTGTGTTTGGAATATCTCACTCAGCAGGATTTTTCCATCTCCATTCATTTAGCTGCAATTTCCTAGATTTCATTCTAACAACAGAGTAGAACTCCATTGTGTATATATATATACCACAATTTTTTAATACATTCATCCAGCAAGGGGCATCTGGGTTGGTTCCATAGTTTACCTATGGTAAATTGAGCCGATATAAACATTGATGTAGCTGTGTCTCTGTAGTATGACAATTCTATCACTTTGGGGTAGACACACAGTAGAGGGATAGCTGAGCAGTAAGGTGGTTCCATTCCTAGTTTTTGGAGGAGTCTCCACACTGCTTTCCAGAGTTGCTGTACAAGTTTGCAGTCCCACTAACATTGTGAAAGTGTTCCTCTTTTCCCACAGCCCCTCCAGCATCTGTCATTGTTCGTATATTTCTTTTTTGCCACTCTGATAGGAGTGAGGTAGAATCTCAGTGAAGCTTTGATTTGCATTTCTCTGATTACTAGTGATGTAGAACATTTTCTCATATATTTATTGGCTTTTGTGATTTCCTTTGTTGAGCAGTTTCTGTTTAGTTCCCTAGCCCATCTATTGATTGGATTATTTGTTGAGGGTGTTATTTTTTGAGTAGTTTGTATATTCTGGATATAAATCCTCTGTTGGAGGTATAGTAGGCAATTATTTTCTCCCATTCTGTAGGTTCTGTCCTGAACTCTTGACTGTTCTTTAGTTGCAGAGTTTTTTGGTTAATGGCATCCCTCTCATTAATTCTTAGCTTTAATTCATGCACTGTGGGAGGCTTGTTAAGGAAGGAGGTGCCTATGCTGATGTGGTGGAATGTTGATCCTATTTTTTCTTCTAGCAATTTTATAAGTGCTGGATTAACTCCTGATTATTTAATCCGTAGCAACATGATTTTCATACAGAGTGAGAGATAAGGATCTCATTTCAATTGTCTGCATATGGCTGTCCAGTTCATCCAGCACCATTTGTCAAATAGGCTGTGTTTCTCCCATGCTATATTTTTAAACCTTTTAAAAATATCAGATGGTTAAAGACTTGTGGATTTGTCTCAGTGTCTTCTATTCTGATTCATTGGTCTTCATGTCTGTTTTGATACAAATACCACACTGTTTTTGTAACTATAGCCCTACAGTATAATTTCAGGTCAGGTATTGTGGCACCTCCTGTTTCATCTTTCTTGCTTAGAAGTGTTTCAGCTATTCAGGGTTTCTTGTTATTCCAAATGAATTTGAGAATTGCTTTTTCTATATCCATAAAGAATGTCATTAGTATCTTGATAGAGATTGCATTGGATCTGTACAGGACTTGTGGCAAAATTACCATTCAATTATATTGATTCTAACCAGAACATGGAATGTGTTTCCATCTTCTCAGGTTTTCTGCAATCTTTTTAATGTTCAATAGATTTCACTGTAGAGGACTTTTATATCCTTTGTTAGATTAATGTCCAAGTATTTTATTCTTTTTAAGGTTATTGTGAATGGGATGGATTTCCTGATTTTTTCTTTGGTAGAATTACAGCTGGAGTATAGGAAAGGTATTGATTTATGGGTGCTGGTCTTTGCTAAATCCATTAGCCACTTTGCTGATTTCATTTATAAGTTCTAAAAGTCTTCTGATAGAGCTCTTTTGATCTAGTAGGTATATCATCAGCAAATAGAGATAATGAACTTCCTCTTTTCCTATTTGAATTTTTTGATTTACTACTCTTGTCTGATAGCTCTGGCTAGGGTTTCAAGGACTATATTGAATAAGAGTGGTGAGAGTGGACAGCCTTGTCTTGTACCCGAATTTAGTGGGAATGGTTTCAATCTTTCTCCATTAAGTCTAATGTTGGCTCTGGGTTTGTCATAAATGGCTCTTACAAAATTCAAGTATGATCCTTTGATCCCTTTCTTCTTCAGAGTTTTGAGCATGAATGGTGTTGTTTTTTAACAAAGGACTTTTCTGCATCAATTGAGATGGTCATATGTTTATTATCTTTAATTCTGTTCAAGTGGTGAATTACATTTATTGTTTTGCGTATATTGAACCAGCCCTGCATTCCTGGAGTGAAGTTCTGTTGATCACAATGAATTATATTTTTTATGTGTTTTGGATTCAGATAGCTAGAATTTTATTAAGGATTTTTGTGTATATGTTCATCAGTGAAATTGGTCTGCAGTTTTCTTTTCTTGATGTGTCTTTGTTGGGTTTTGTTATCAGGATTATATTTGCCTTATATAAATTATTTGGGAGGTTTTCATCCCTTTGAATTTCTTGGAATAATTTACAAAAGAGAGTTGATAATTCTTCTGTAAAGGTCTGGTAGAACTCTGCTGAGAATCCCTTAGGTCCTGGGCTTTTCTTTCGTGGAAGGCCTTTGATTGCTGTTTCAATTTCACTACCTAAGATTGGTTTGTTAAGATTTTCACTGTTCTCCTGTGTTAATTTAGGGATGTTGTATGTGGCTAGGAATTTGTCCATGTATTCCAGATTATCAAACTTGGAAAAGTATAGCTTTTCAAAAAAGCCAGATAATCCTCTAGATTTTGAATTATTCGGTGGTGAATATATATATTGGAATATATATATTGGAAGTATATAGAGATACAGTTGAGGGGGAAACATTATCAAACCAACAGTAATCAATGTATATATACTTTGTTATCCAGGGGTAATGCCAAAACATGGATGACCACCATGGGTTTCATCTGTTGCGGTTTCCCCCAGAAGAACTCATGCATTAAATGGCTATCTCGTGGAAGAATGACATCGACTTCTGGGATGGTTCCCCCATATTCCCACTCTCCAGTCTCCTATGAGTTCTTCATACACACTTCCCCCTCCCCATCTACATCCCTACGCCTCCAAGTATCCTAGGGTGCCATCCCCCTATTACTCTGAGAGTCATTCAATTTGAAGTATTGTTAGGTTAGCCATCTACCCTACTGCTTCCCCATATATTCTAGCATCCACAGATGAAAGAAACCATTCAGCCCTTGAGTCTCTGAGATTGGGATACTTCACTAAGCATAATTCTTTCCATCTCCATTCATTTGATTTGAAAATCCATAATATTGTCTTCTCTAATGACCGAGTAGTATTCCATTGTATATATGTACCAAAGTTTTGGTATCCACTGGTCAGGGGCATCTGGGTTGGTTCCATATTCCAGCTATAGTAAATTGAGTTGCTATAAACATTGAGGAAGCCACATCACTATAATATGGTGATTCTAACTTTTTTGGGAAAATACCCAGGAAGTGGGATAGCTGAGTCATAAGGTGGTTCCATCCTTAATTTTTTGAGGATTCTCCACACTGTTTTCCATAGTAGCTGAACCAGCTTGCAGTCCCACCAGCAGTGCAACAGTGATCCTCTTTTCCCACAGCCCCTCCAGCATCTGTCGTTGTTTGTATTCTTCATTTTTGCCACTCTAACAGGAGTGAGGTGGTATCTCATTGAAGTTTTGATTTGCATTTCCCTTAAAGCTAAAGATGTAGAGCAATTTCTTATATATTTCTGGGCTTTCGGACTTCCACTGGAGAGAAGTTCCTTGTTGGTTCTTTAGCCCATTTATTGATTGATTATTTGCGAGTTTGGACTTTAGTTACTTTAGTTCCCTGTATATTCTGGATGTTAGCCCTCTGTCCGAGGTGCAGCAGCAAAAGTTTTCTCCCATTCTGTAGGTTCTCTCTTGATGCTCTTGACTAGATCTTTGGCTGTGCAGAAACTTTTTAGTTTAATTGCATCCCATTCATTTATTCTAGATTTTACAGCTTGAGCCATAGGAGTTTTGTTAAGGAAGTAGCTGCCAACTCCTATATGCTGTAGTGTTGACCCTACTTCTCTTTCTAGTAAGTTTAAAGTTGTTGACTTAATATTCAGGTCTTTGATCCATTTTGATTTAATTTTTGTGCAGGGCGAAAGATAAGGATCCAGCTTCAGATGTCTGCATATGGCTGTCCAGTTTGTCCAACACCATTTGTTGAACAGGCTCTCTTTCTTCCACACTATACTTTTCCCCCTTTATCAAATATCAAATAGTTAAGGATATGGGGGTTTGTCTCAGGAGCTTCTATTCAGTTCCACTGGTCTTCGGTTCTGTTTTGATACCAATACCATGCTGTTTTTGCTACTACAGCTCTGTAGTATAATTTCAGGTCGGGGATTGAGATATCCCCTATTTCTTCCTTTCTATAGAGTAATGTTTTAGCTAGTCTGGGTCTCCTGTTATTCCATATGAACTTGATAATTGCTTTTTCTATATCTCTGAAGAATGTCATAGGTATCTTGATGGGGATTGCATTGAATCAGTATAGGGCTTTGAGTAGAATGGCCATCTTTATTATATTGAGTCTGCCTAACCATGAGCATGGAATGTTTTTCCATCTGCTCAGATCTTCTGTAATTTCTTTTTTTAGTGTTTGATAGTTTTCTTTGTAGAGGTCCTTAACATCCTTTGTAAGGTTAATGACCAAGTATTTCATTTTTTTGGAAGTGATGGTGAATGGGAGAGATTTCCTGATTTCTTCCTCTGTGGATTTGTTGCTGGAGTAAAGAAATGCTAATGATTTGCTGGAGTTGATCTTGTAGCCAGCTACTTTGCTAAAATCACCTATGAGCTCTAGGAGTTTTCTGGCCAATGTTATTGGGTCTTCTAGGTATAAAATCATGTCATCTGCAAATAGAGATAACTTAACTTCCTCTTTTCCTATATGAATACTTGTGATTTCCTTGTCTTGCCTGATATCTCTGGCAAGGTTTTGAAGGACTATATTGAACAAGAGTGGGGATAGTGGACAGCCTTGTCTCATACCTGAATTCAGTGGAAATGCTTTCAGTTCTTCTCCATTGAGGATAATGTTGGCTATGGGTCTGCCATAAATGGTTCTGACATAGTTAAAGTATCTTCCCTTGATCCCTATCTTTTCCAGAGTTTTGAGCATAAAGTGATGTTGAATTTTATCAAATGCCTTGTCTGCAACAATTGAGTTGATTATATGATTTTTGTTTTTAATTCTGTTTATATGGTGAATTACATTTATGGATTTGCGTATATTGAACCAGCCTTGTTTTCTTGGAATGAAGCCCACTGGGTCATAATGAATTAACTTTTTAATGTGCTTTTGTATCTGATTAGTTAAAATTTTATTAAGGATTTTTGCATCAATATTCATCAGGGAAATTGGTCTGTAGTTTTCTTTCTTTGATGTGTCTTTGTTGGGCTTTGGAATCAGTGTAATGTTTGCTTCATAAAAAGTGTTTGGGAGTGTTCCCTCTCTATCAATTTCCTGGAAGAACTTGTAGAGGATCGGTGTTAGTTCTTCTGTGAAGGCTTGGTAGAATTCCACTGTATATCCATCCGGACCTGGGCTTTTCTTTTTTGGGAGAGGTTTGATTGCTGCTTCAATTTTGCTGTCTGTGATAGATTGGTTTAGGTTTTCATTGTCCTCCTCTGTTAAAGAGGGGATGTCGTGTTTGTCCAAGAACCTGTCCATATCCTCCAGGTTATCAAACTTGTCAGAGTATAAGTTTTCAAATAGGTTCTGATAATCTTCTGAATCTTGGATGGGTCTGTGGTGATATCCCCATTTTCATCTTTGATTTTGTTGATTTGCTTCATTTCGATCTTCCTTTTGGTGAGTTTGGCAAGGGGTCTGTCGATTTTGTTAACTCTTTAAAAGAACCAACTCTTAGATTTGTTAATAGATTGAATAGGTTTTTTGTTTTCAATTTCGTTGATTTCAGCTCTGATTTTGGTGATTTATTGTCCTCTGTTAGATTTAGGGTTGGACTGTTCCTCCTTTTGTAGTTGTTTGAGTTGAAGCATAAGGCTATTAATCTGCTCTCTTTCTAGATTTTTGAAGTATGCACACAGTGCTATAAATTTACCTCTTAAGAAAGCCTTCATACTGTCCCAGAGGTTTTGGTACGTTGTTTCCTCATTCTCATTCCTCATTTCCTCATTCAATTCCAAAAACTTCATAATCCCTGTTCTCATT
Organism: Aplodontia rufa; assembly: GCA_004027875.1. Lineage (NCBI taxonomy): Eukaryota > Metazoa > Chordata > Mammalia > Rodentia > Aplodontiidae > Aplodontia > Aplodontia rufa. Next base: position 17,719 of record PVKS010037590.1, read on the forward strand.
TCCTCTTTTACCCATCCTTCATTTAAGAGGTAATTATTCAATTTCCAAGTATTTCAATAGTTTCTGTTGTTTCTCTTGTTGTTGATTGCTAAGATCATAGCATTATGATCTAACAGAATACATGGGATTATATCCACTTTTTTTATTTGCTAAGATTATCCTGGTGAACTAGGATGTAGTCTATTTTAGAGAAGGATCCATGGGCTGATGAGAAGAAGGTAAAATCAGCTGTCTTAGGATGGAATATTCTATAAATGTCTGTTAAGCCCGATTGTTTAATAAAGTAGTTCAGATTGGAGACATCTTTATTGATTTTTTGTTTTGATGATCTGTCTAAAGTTGATAGTGGTGTACTGAAGTCCCCCAGGATTATTGTGTTGAGATCAATGAGGGGATTAATGTCCTTAAGTATTTTTTCCATATATTTGGGGGGGTTGTAATTGGGGGCATAAATGTTGATTATCGTTATATCTTCTTGGTGAACTGTCCCTTTTAGTATGATAGTGTCCCTCTTTGTCCTCTCTGACTAGTTTTAGTTGAAAATTAATTTTGTCAGAAATTAGAATGGCTATACCAGCTTGTTTTTTTGGGCCACAGGCCTGGTAGATGTTTTGCCATCCTTTCACTTTCAGCCTATGTCTATTTTTGGGTGTCAAATGTGTCTCTTGCAGGCAACATATTGTTGGATTTTGTTTTTTGATCCAGTGGGTCAGTCTGTGTCTTTTAATTGGGGCATTGAGACCGTTCACATTCAAGGATAGAATAGATATGGGAGGCTGATTCACAGACTTTGTATCTATTACAGAATTTTG
>PVKS010037591.1:0-11791 GCA_004027875.1 Aplodontia rufa
CCTTTGGAAAACAATTGTTTTGGTTTGTCTTAAGTGATCAACACATGTTTGTTGAGTACAGCCCGTTCACTTTACATGTCCAACACAGCTGATTCATGGTAACAAATGAACAACTTTGAAGAGGGCTGTTGGAGAAATTAGCAAGAGCCTGCTTCTTTTTCACACAATCCTTTAGCTACAGCTGGGAAGTTACTTCTGCCCCCTTTATAGCTTTTCTTGAGACTATTGGGCCTAGACAGTACCGTTGTTTGGCTGTTGTGTGGTTCATTACTACAGAGACTCTATCCTCTAATGTTAGAGGCCAGAAGAGAAAAGCATCACAAAAGGAACAGGGCATAAAATGTGGAACGGACACTGGGAAATCCAAAATGTGAAGACCATGGTGTAGTCAGCGTTCTTACTATAACATATAAATACCTGAGACGATGCACCAGTAAAGAGAAAAGGTCCCTTTTGGCTCACATTTTGGAGTTTCCAGGCTATGATTTCCTGGCTCCATTGGTTTTGCACCTGAGCCAATGCTGCCATACACAAGGCCAAGAGCACATGATGGAGTAAAACTGTTCCCCTCATGCCCAGGAAGCAAAAGAGAATGAGAGGGGTCAGTGGTCCCAAAAGTGCTCTTAAGATGCACCCCAATGACCTAAAGACCTCCAACCAGACCCCACCTGTTAAAGCTCCATCACGTCTATTAGCTGCACTCTGAAGTGCAAAACTTTAACAGAGGGGCCTTTGGAGATCACTGAGATCCAAACTATGGTTTTGCCTCTATAAACCTGAGGTTCATGTCCATCTCAATTTCTTGTCCTGCCCATTCAGTCCAAATGCAGTCTATCTCCTCAAGTCCCCAAAATATTAACTGTCCCAGGATTCCTCCAAAATCCAATTCCAATCCAAATACTACTTACACAATCATTTAGTTCCAGAAAATTCACAATCTAAGCATTTATATTGCTTGTAGGGGCAAAATATAGAAGAATCAAGAGACAGATGAGTGGGCAAGGTGGGGGTACTTCTGCTTTCAGAACAAATGCATCTCATATTGTTACTTTATATGTATTTATGATTGTACAAAAACTCAACTTCTTAATAAAAAATTAAAAAAAAACTAATTTCAACTTAAAAAAATCCAAGTCCAATATTCCTTTAGAAACTGAAGACAAACTCTTAACTGTGTGTCCTTATAAAAGTTAAAAACAGGGCTGAGCAGTGGGAAAATACTTCATGAGCATGAACAAGGCCCTGGTTCAAATCCTATCTTCATACACACAATAAAGAAAATTAAAAAAAAAAAACCAATATACTCCAAGTTACAGTGGAGTATATAAATACTTTCTCCAAAAGGGACAAGTACAAGAACACAAAGGAGTAACTGGCCTACATTACACTGCTAACCCATGAGGGCAAACACTGAGGCCCCTCGCTCGGTCTAGTACACAGGTGGATTCTGGGCAGGAGTGACTCTCATGACCAGGCCAGCCCCGCGCCTGTGGGCTTGCAGATTTTCCCTCAAGTGCCTGCTTTCCTGGGCCAGCTCTGCTTGTCGCCCCTTCTTCACCTTGGCAGGTGTTTCCTGCCACAGGCGTCACTACCTTCTGATGCCATTTTAGCCCTCCTTCACTCAACAGCTCCGTGTGTCACCACGAGAGGGGCTGCATGCAGTGATTCCGACTCTGCAGCACACTGCCTGCACTCCCAGGGTTTCCCTTGAAACCTCTGGAGAAGCATCCTGGACCCAACAACTCATCGTTCTGCACGCCTGCAAAGCCAGCATCACAGGGACAGCACCACGACTGCATGGGTGTGAGCTGTGCCTGGGTCCACTTGAACCATGCCCCACAGCTTCTGAGGGCCTCGCTGGCTAAACATGAGGATGCCAATCTTCATGTGACTTTGGACACATGTGGCACCCAAGTGCTCTTTCTGCAGAGATTTTGAAACAAATTTTCTGTTCTATACCTTTGAGCTGGTGGTAGAGAGGTGGGCTACCAGATATCCCAGATGCCTTTGGAACATCCATCCTAAGGTTCTACTGCAAGCCCTTGGCTACTTTTTACCAGAGTTATTAACTATATCATCCTCCAGCCAATTCCTCTAAAATGCACAGTGAAAATTTAGCAACATTGCACGCTACAAGATCAACACCCATAAATCAATAGCTTCCTATACCGTAACAATAATAGGACAGAAGAAGAAATCAGGAAATCAGTCCCATTCACAATATCCTCAAAAAGATTAAAATTCTTGGGAAATAATCTAACAAAGGGAAGTAAAAGACCTTTACAATGAAAATTATCAAATATTGAAGAAAGATATCCAAGAAGACCTAAGAAGATGGAAAGATGTTCCATGCTCTTGATTAGGCAGAATTAATATACTTAAAAAGGCCATTCTGCCAAAAACAGATTGGCAGATTCAATGTGATCCACATTAAGATATCAATGTCATTCTTTATAGATAAAGAAAAAGCAGTTCTCAAATTCATGTGGAATAACAAGAAATCTGGAATAGCTTTAAAACATTACTAAGCAAGAAAGATGAAATCAGTGGATTCACAATACCAGATCTAAAATTATAATATAGAGTTATAGTAACAAAAACAGCACGGTATTGGTATCAAAACAGGAATGAAGACCAATGGAATAGAATAGCAGACCCTGAAACAAACCCATGAATATTTAAACATCTGATCTTTGACAAAGGGTTCAAAATATAATATAGAGGACACACCCTATTCAATAAATGGTGCTGGACAAATTAGACAGCCACCTTCAGAAAGTTATCTCTCACCTTGCACAAAAATCAAATCAAAATGGATCAAGAAACTAGGAATTAAACCAACTACCAGGGGCTGGAGCGGTGGCTCAGCGGTTACATGCTCGAATACGCAGATTCAAACTCCAGCACCACGTACTCAGCAACGAAATGAAGTGTCTGAGCAACCAAAGTCCATGAAAAGCTAAATAAAAAATTGATTCTGTCTTTCTCTCTCTCTCACTGTCCCTCTCTTTAAAAAAAATATATATTAAAAAAACAAAACAAAACCAACTACCATACAACTACTAGAAGAAAAGTTATGAGCAACACTCCAGCATTTGGGAGTACGTAAAGACTTTCTCAACAAGGTTCCTAAAGTGAAAGAATTAAAGTAAAAAATGAATGAGTGGAATGCCATTAAGCTAAAAAGCTTTTGCACAGCTAAGAAAATAGTCAAAAGAGTCAAGTGAGAACCTACGGAATGGGAAATAATCATGATCTGTGGCTCTTCTGACAGGGACTGATATCCAGAATTTACAATGTACTCAAAAAACTTAATATCAAAAACACAAACAATCCAATCAATAAATGGGCCAGAGAGCTAAACAGAAACTTCTCAACAGAGGAAATTGAGCAAGCCAATGAATACATGAGAAAGTGTTCTAAATCACTAGTAATCAGCGAAATGCGATTCAAAATTACATTAAGATTTCACCTCACTCCAGTCAGATTGGCAAAAATAAAGAATATAAACAATAACAGATGCTGGAGGGGTTGTGGGGAGATAGGAACACTACTAGCTCACTGTTGGTGGAACAGTAGACTGGTACAGCTGCTCTGGAAAGCAGTGTGGAGAATCCTCAAAAAATTAGAGTTGGATCCAGCATGCAATCCAGCTATCCCTCTTCAGGGTATTTTCCCAGTGGAGTTAAAATCAGCACATTACAGACACAGCAAAGTGTATGTTCATAGCAGCTCAATTTACAATAGCTAAATTATGGAAACAACCCAGATGCCCCTCACTAGATGAAAGGATCCAAAAAATGTGGTATTTGTATCCATGGAGTTCTACTCAGAAATTAAAAACAATGATATTGCAGCCTTTGAAGGTAAATGGATGGTGATGGAAGAAATCTTACTGAGTGAAGTTAGCCAAACCCAGAGAGTCAAAGGTCGAATGTTTTCACTTATTTGTGGAGGCTGGAGCTAAAGCCAGGCCTGTGTGAAAGGTAATCAACCTCATGTATTAGGCCCAGAAAAGGCATAGCAACACGTAATCCAGGGCAATCATAGATATGTAGCAGGGGGAGAGAGGAAAAGGCAGGTAGGGGAGGGGAGAGGGAAGGAGAAGGTAATTCTGGTTTAAGAACATATGCATAGGGGACTGAAGATGGCGGGCTGAAGGGAGGCGGCTTCCCCTGAGGCTCTGAGACTGGATGGGAAAAGCCCAGTTCATCTGCAGTTTTTTGAGGTGCGTTTTGGGGAATATATTTATGAATTCCTAGTGCTAGTTTGTGCAGCTTTTTGGCAGAGCAGAGACCTGGGAGAATTGCGTGAAGAAAAAGAGGAATTTTTTTCCATCCCTCCAGGGACCCAGCAGTTTTCCTGCCTTGTTTACATTCTGCCTGAGGCTGGGGAGCAGGGGTGGAGCTGAACCGAGCCAGCCAGAGACCAGATCACTCGTGCTTTATAAAAACAGAGCATCGGGCCAGCGCGATTCTAGACACCCACCCAGCTCATACACTGCATCTGGAAAGAGCTGTGTTTGGAAGCGGCCCACAGAGGTGCCTAGCCAGGCAGGCTGCCCTGTGGGAAAGCCAAGCCCCCATTACAAGCTCCAGGAGACTGCACTCTCTGGCTTTTGAGAGCAGGCACTGAACGCCGCATCAGGAGACGGTCGCTGACCACAGACTGAAACAGGAAGAGAAGGCTCTGGACAGGCTCAGTCTCCACCTTGCTTAGGGGGACTTGGGTTTGTGGAGTAAGAGGGACCATTTCTCAGCCCTGTCCACCCCCACCCCAGCTAGAAGGATCATGTGACAAGTTAAAAGCTTTGAGTACTCTGCCACTAGAGACACTGTATGCAACTTCCAGCAGAGGGAGAATATAAATCATCTTATTCTCCCTGCTCAATAAGTCTTCTGGCTTTCAGTTCCCCTGGGAAGCTGGCAAAATTCAGGGCATTCCAGACTCAGACCTCTTCACTGGAATGCCCTCCTAGAAATCCCAGGAGACTGAGGACATACCAGTCCTCTCTGAAATCACATAACCACAAACTGATAGTCCTTGGTTTCGAAACCCAGATGGTCTGTGAACATCTCCTCCCAAAGGACTCAGAGACACTCTAACTATCTATTGTTCCAAGTTTTCATTAAGAATTTTTTATTTTTATCTGATTTTGTATATATATATTTTTCTTTCCTTCTTTTTTCTCCTGTTCTCAACATGTATTGGTGCAATAACTGGAAAAGTTGATCAGTTCATGGACATATAAAAATACTAGCTATTTTTGTTTACATATTCCTTTGTTTTCTGGATTTTTTTCTCTCTCCTTCTTTATTCTTTATTTTTATTCTCTTTTTTTGTTCCTAGTTGTTTTTGTTTTTGTCTTTGTGTGTTTGTTCATTTCATTTTGTCTTCTTTTCTCTTCACCTTCTCTCTTCTTCCCTCCTGTCTATCCTGTCTATCCTTGTCCTCCTTCCTGAAAAGAAGGATTCAGGACAGCGCATTTAGTATCTGAAGTATACTGCGCCTGACCTCCTTATCTTACCTGTGCATGCTTCTACCCTTATGAGATCACCCAAATCTTATTAATACCCCTTTTACCCCTCCTATATTTTACCACAGCTATCCCGACTTCCCCTAGGGTCTGTTTTTCTTTCCTTTTTTCCTTTTTTTATTTCTTTATTTTATTCTTTTCTTTTCTTTCTTTCTCCAGCAGATCCTATACCTCCTTCACTTTCTCACTGTCCACAATTGGTCAAGATAGCAAACTAGTTGGTAATCTCCTTGGGTTGAACTGAACCACGCCTCAAATTAATCTCTTCTCCCCTGTACTCTCTCAATTCCTAAACTGTATGCTGGTCTCTCTCTTCCTCACTCTAAGCTTTTACCCTACTCACCTCCCATTTCTATCTTTTCTTATTCCTAATTGAATAGCTGAATCCATGTTAATACCTTCTAGTTCTTTGTTCTAAGTCATAAGCTCCACACTACCTCCCTACCCCACTTCCTTGGATTTCTAGATTGTACTTCCCCTGTCTACAGAGGCCCTGCTAACTGAAATGAAGGTCATTCTTCAAAACAGGTAGTTTCTGGCTATCTTAACATATTGTGAGACCTCTCATGGAAGAAAATTGCTCCTATAGATGCTAATCACCATTGTACCTGTTTTAGTTGAAACTATTTAGTATATGCACCTATAAGCTCCTATTTCTTCATCGACTGGACTGGCAGCTGTTGATCTGTGCTTCCCACGTAGCACCCCAGCCCAATGAAGCACAGGCATAAGAAGCTCCAATAACACTTACAACAGTAATACATACTGTCGGTCTTCAAGCCACACCCCTTGTATCTGAAAATGAGGAAAAGGGGTAATAACTCCCATCCTCACCCTCAGTTCCCCATCCAAGGACTTCACAGCAGGGGTCCTAGATGAAAACAAAGAAAAATATATCAACATTATGATTAGTAACTCAATCAAGGAGATGAAAGAAGAATTAAAGAAAACAGAGATCAGTTTCAGGTGATGAGAGACAACTTTTATAAGGAAATGTCGCTGCTGCAGCATTCTGGAGTAGGCAGTGAGTGGAACGACCCGAACTGGCTGGGTCGTTCCCCGGAGACGGAGACGGAACAGGACGAGTCGGGGAGGCAGGGGCGAGGGGACAAACGCCGGCGGCCGGAATGTGGGACCTTCCTTCCTTTTCAGCGGGTCCCTTCCCTCCCAGCCAGGGGAGAAAAAATCAGTCTGACGCATGGGTGGCACCTTGAAACTTCTCCCATTTATTTCTAACGCATATGGATGGATATAGTGAGAGCAGGCTGCTAAGGGACCAATGGTGAAGCGGCAGACTGGCTTATCCCAGCCAATGAGGGACTGTTATGTTGGTGTCGTATCACCAACCGGGAGGGTGCAGAGAGAGAGAGAGAAAGTAACACTTATGTGCAGGCGCGTAACCCGTTTTGCTCAGAGCGCGCGAAATATGAAGGGGGAGGAGAGAGAAGTGTTATGGCGTTCAGTACAGCGATTTTCTTTTGCACAGAGCCCAACAATAAGGAAATAAGGGAAGAATTCCATGAAATGAAAGACCATATTTATAGAATTAGACATCCTGAAGACAGATGTAGCAGACCTATCAGAATTGAAAAAATACTGTCAACCAAATCAAATCCTTACTGGAAGATACTAACACCAGAATAAACTCAACAGAAAATAGAACCTCAGCTCTCAAAGAATGTACAACAGATAATGAAGACAGATTGAGCAATGTCGAGTTCAAGGAAAACAGATAAGAAAAGAAACTTTTCATGCATGACCAGAACTTCCAAGTAATATTTGATGAGACAAGAAGAAATAACCTGAGAGTATTTGGTCTGGAAGAAAACATCAAACAACAAACAGGGGACATTAAGAACATAGTAAATGAAATTATCAAGGAGAACTTTTCTCATATCAGGATTGACCCAGAATACCAAATCCAAGATGCCTATATAACACCAAACAGACCTAACCAAATGAGAAATTCACCAAGACATATCATATATAAAATGATTAACAGAGAAACTAAAGAGAGAATTCTAAAAGCAGCTAGGGAGAAGCCCCAAGCCACATTCAGAGGCAGACCAATTATAATCACTATGGATTTTTCAGATCAGATAATGAAGGCCAGAATAGCTTGGAACAATATTTTTCAAACCTTCAAAGAAAATAATTTTTAGCCAAAAATAATAAACCCTGCAAAACTCAGCTTTAAATGTGGTGGAGAAATTAAATACTTCAATGATAAATTCAAGCAAGCAAGATACATGAACACAAATTCTGCATTAGAGAATATTCTCATGGACATTCTTCATTCAGAAGAGCATGCTAATAATTCCCTAAACCCTTAAACAAGGGCAAGACAGTAACCACATTGCACACCAAAACATTCTCAGGATGGCTCAAAACTCTGTAATCATCACAAAGTTTGAGATTCAGTTTCCCATATCTATTCTAACTCTGAATGTGAATGGTCTCAATGCCCCAGTTAAAGGACACAGATTGGCTGGATCAAAAACCAAAATCCAACAATTTGTTGTCTACAAGAGACACACCTCACACTCAAAAATAGACACAGACTGAAGGTGAAAGGTTGGCAAAGTGTCTACCAAGCTTGTGGTCCAAAAAAACAAGCTGGCATGGTGATCCTAATATCTGATAAAGTTAATTTTGATCCAAAAATATTCAGAAAAAACAAAGATGGACACTATATCATACTAAAAGGGACAATTCACCAAGAAGACATAATAATAATTAACATTTATGCCCCCAATCACAATTCCCCCAAATATATGGATAAAACACTCAAGGACATTAAACCCCTCATTGACCTCAACACAATAATACTAGAGAAATTCAATACACCATTATCGACATTGGACAGATCATTGAAACAAAAAATCAACAAAGATATCTCCAATATGAACAGCTCTATTAATCAATTGGACTTAACAGACATCTAGTATTCCATCCTAAATCAGCTGAATTTACCTTCTTCTCAGCAACTCACAGAACTTTCTCAAAAATAGACCACATCATAATCCACAGAGCTAACCTTAACAGATTCAAAAATGTTGATAGAGTCCCATATATCCTGTCAGATCACAATGCCATGATCTTAGTAATCAACAACAAGAAAAACAACAGAAGCTACTCTAATACTTGGAAATTGAATAATACCCTCTTAAACGAAGAATGAATGAAAGACCAAATGAGATCAGAAATCAAGAACTTCTTGGAAATGAATGAGAATGGTAAAACAACATATCAAAATCTCTGGATAGTATGAAAGCATTTGTAAGAGGTAAATTTATAGCAATGAGTGCATACATCAAAAATCAGGAAAGAGCCCAAATAAATAGTCTTATGCTGCAACTCAAACTCCTGCAAAAAGAGGAATAGTCCAAAAGCTAATAGAAGACAGGAAATAACTAAAATCGGAGCTGAAATCAAAGAAATTGAGAACAAAAAAATATAAATTATCAACAAAACAAAGAATTGGTTTTTTGAAAAAGTAAATAAGATCGACAGACTCCTTGCCAACCTCACTAAAAAGAAGACTGAAATGAGGCAAATCAATAAAATCAAAGATGAAAATGGAGATGTCACCATGGACTCAACCAAAATCCTGAAGTTTATCAGAACTTATTTTGAAAATTTATGCTCTGCCAAGTTTGATAATCTGGAAAATATGGTCAGATACTTGACCACAATTCACACCCCCAGATTAACACCAGAAGATACTGAAAATCCAAACCAACCTATCTCAGATACTGAAATCAAAGCAGCAATCAAGGCCTTCCAAAAAAGAAAAGTCCTGGACCTGATGGATTCAAGGTGGAATTCTACCAAATTTTTACAGAAGAATTAACACTGATCCTCTATAAGCTTTTTGATTAAATTGAAAGGGTTGGAGCACTACCAAACACTTTTTATGAAGCAAATATAACACTGATACTAAAATCTAACAAAGACACATCAAAGAAAAGAAAACTGTAGACCAATTTCCCTGATGAACATAGATGCAAAAATCCTTAATAAAATTCTAGCTATCCGGAGCCAAAAATACATTTAAAAAGATAATACATGATGATCAAGTGGGCTTCATTCCTGGACAACAGGGCTGGTTCAACATTTGCAAATCAGTAAATGTAATTCGCCACTTGAACAGAATTAAAAATAAAAATCATATAATCATCTCAATTGACATGGAAAATGCCTTTTATAAAATTCAACATCCTTTTATACTCAAAACTCTGGAGAAGAAAGGGATCAAGGGAAGATATTTAACTATGTAAGATCCATTTATGACAGACACATAGCCCACATTATGCTTAATGGAGAAAGACTGAAAGCATTTCCACTGAATTCAGGAACAAGACAAGGCTGTCCACTTTCCCCACTCTTGTTCAATATAGCCCTTGAAATCCTTGCCAGAGCTATCAGACAAGACAAGGAAATCAAAGGAATTCGAATAGGAAAAGAGGAAGTCAAGTTGTCTTTATTTGCTGATGACATGATCCTCTACAAAGAAGACCCTATAAGGTCAACCAGAAGACTTCTAGAGTTTATAAACAATTGCAGCAAAGTGTCTGGCTATAAGATCAACACCAATAAATCATTAGCTTTCCTATACTCCAGCAACAAGGCCACTGAAGAAGAAATCAGGAAATCTGCCCCATTCACCTTCTTCTCCAAAAAAATAAAATACTTGGGCATAAATCTTACAAAGGATGTCAAGGACCTATACAATGAAAACTATCGAACTCTAAAAAAATAAATTACAGAAGATCTGAGTAGATGGAAAAACATTCCATGTTCATGGTTAGGTAGAGTCAATATCATCAAAATGGCCATTCTACCAAAGGCCCTATACAGATTTAACACAGTCCTTATCAAGATACCAATGTCATTCTTCACAGACAGAGAAAAAGCAACACTCAAATTTGTATAGAATAACAGAAGACCCAGAGTAGCCTTTTTACTTAGCAAAAAGGAGGAGACAGGTGGTATCTCAATTCCTGACCTAAAATTATACTACAAGGCTATAGTAACAAAAACAGCATGAACAGTATCAAAACAGAATTGAAGACCAATGGGATAGAATAGAGGATTCTGAGATGAGCCCTCATACCTTTAACTATCTGATATTTTGTTGAGGTCTGACCTTTAGTCTGACCTTCACTTCATTTCATCAGCTGCCCTGGAGCGATCTTGTTACTATTTGTATAAATTCCTTCAGGAGGGGCTGCTAGGTCGTGCTTTGTTATACAAAAGGTCAAACAGGGTGGGTCAGAAGGCATCGACCACAGAATGTTCCTAACTTTTGTCTGTACTGAAATCTACATAACACCTGGCAACTCCCTTAGAAGGATTATTGATTCCTTGGCTGTATCCCCTCCTCCTCTATAAAAACCCGTGTGCCTTAGTAATAAACGGATTCTGAGCTGCCATCAGCTGCATGTGGTTGCCTCGTTTCCCCAGCTGGGAGGGAAGGGGTCCCTGGACGAGGGGGACCCGGGTTCCAGCTGTTGGCACTCACCTCCTGATTGGTTCCTGGGGGACAATACAGCTCCCCACAATATTTGATAAAGGGGGCAAAATGTGCCCCCTTAGTGTGGAAGAATGATAGCCTGTTCAAAAAAATGGTGTTGGACAAACTGGACAGCCATATGTAGACAACTGAAATTGGATCCTTACCTTTCACCCTGCACAAAAATTAAATCAAAATGATTCAAGGATCTGGATATTAAACCAGCAACTCTACAATTGCTTGAAAAAGAAGTAGGATCGACACTACATGACATAGGAGTCGGCACAGCCTTCCTTAACAGGACTCCCATGGCGCAAGCAGTAAAATCAAGAATAAATTCATGGGATGCAATTAAACTACAAAGCTTTCCACAGATAAAGATTTAGTCAAGAGTCTTAAGAGAGAACCTCCAGAATGGGAGAAAATTTTTGCTACACCTCAGACACAGGGCTAATTACCAGAATATACGAAGAACTCAAAAAAACTTAAATACCAAAATCACAAATAATCCAATTAATAGATGGGCTATGGAACTAAAAAGAAGTTTCTCAATGGAGGAAGTCCAAAAAGGCCATAAACATATGAGAAAATGCTCTACATCACTAGCAATAAGAGAAATGCAAATCAAAACTTCACTGAGATTCCACCTCACTCTGGTCAGAGAGGCAAATTCTTCATATTTTTATGAAGAATAAAAATAATCACAGATGCTGGAGGGACTGTGGGAAAAGAGGAACACT
>PVKS010037592.1:0-18533 GCA_004027875.1 Aplodontia rufa
GAGCAACTAAGGCCATGTGAAAAACTAAATAAAGTTGTTTCTCTCTTTCTCTGTCTCTCTCTCTTTCTCTGTCTCTCTCTCTTTAAAAGAAAAAAAAAGAATATACATCAAATTTATAATCTTGATATGAGAGAAGTTATCTAATATGTCAGATCCAGCCAAAAAACTTTACTGGAGTGCTATCCCTGCCAATTAATAATGCTTTCAAAATCTGTTTAAATTGTTACCATTTATCTAAAAAACCTTGGAAAAATAAAATGGAATTTTAATCATCACTTGAAGTAGAAAATCATTTTGTCAGGCTTTTCAAAGATCTGCAAAATTGGACTAGTGGTCAGCCTGAATGATAATTTTATCAAATTACTTTCTGAAAGCAATACACAGCATGTTGTTTTTGAAAGTGTTTTCCCAGATTACCTTCTGGGATATTTATTAATGCTGAATTCTTATGCCACATTTCACTTTTAGATCCTATATTTTCATCTGATTCCTGGAATAACTATTAGGTAAACAAATCTTTGAGAGCTACTACCCTGGGGCTAGAGCGGTTGCTCAGTGGTTACAGTGCTTGCCTGGCATGAACAAGTATGTGGGTCTGAACCCCAGCATCACATTTGCAATGAAGTGTTGGAGCAAAGAAAGTCACATGGAAAACTAAATAAAAGTGATTCTCTCTTTCTCTCACTGTCCCTCTTCGTTTCTTTGAAAAAAAAAAAAAAAGTACTACCCTGAGGGAACCTAAAAAGACCAGTGAGGAGGAACATCTAAAGTTTATAACCTTTGCCAGAGGCCAACAAAATCCCCCAAGGATGCTTTTCTTTTAATGTTTTTTTTAAGAGAGAAGGAGAGAGTAAGAGAGAGAAAAAGAGACTCAATTTTATTTATTCATCTAGACTTTGTTTCTCTGACACTGTATTTGTGGTGCTGGGGTTTGAACCTGGGTCCTCAAGCATGCCAGGCATGTGCTCCAACTGCTGAGCTACGGCTCCAGCCCCCGAAAGATGCTTTTCCATTTATTCTTGTCAAGGAAGTTCTCATCCCAGCTACCCTGATTTAAATGGCTTGGCTGGGAAGAGTACAGAAAATGTGCTTCGAGTATGTGACAAGTTTATCTAGTCCCATCTGAAATGTACCCTTATAATTAAGTCCAGAAGGAAAAGTTATTAATTTTTCCCAAGCAAAATTTATTTTCAGGTCAGAGAAATTAGCTTTGTGAATGAGCTAAAGTCTGGTACTGCCTTAATATGTATTGTATGTCTGTTTGTCTAGTCCACTGATCAATTCTTATCAGTTGCAGAAGTTATCTGCACCAATGTTCCTGTTAGTGACTTATTTTGTTTTCTATACAAAGAAGAACAAAGCATTTTATAAATGAAAGGAAGCTGACCCCTATAGAAGCTCCAAGGTCTAATAGTGCTGTAATAAAGTCAGAACAGTGTGTCTACGGTGTGTCTGATCAAATGGTATTTCTAAATCAAATGAAATCTTGTTTAAATTTCAAAATATACAATTGTTTGGCCGAAATTATCTTCTCGCTCAACGTTTCCTTTTTGTATTTTTTCAGTATCTGTAAGCTGCTCACAGTTGAAGTCTTAAATGATGAAATGGGAATAGGGTAAGTGGATAAGGATTCATCAGTTTATTCACAACTTTCCCAAGGAATACATGCTGTAAATAATTTAAAGTTTTATTTCTGTATTTCTTCTTGTACTATAATCTTGTAAGAGAAAACAGTAACAGTCTTTGCAGCACTAAGCAACACCCCCCCTACTTTATTTATTTTCCATCTGGCCTTTGTTTCTCTGACTCCTAGTTGTGTACGTGGTGCTGGGGTTTGAACCTGGGTCCTTGTGCATGCCAGGCAAGCGCTCCAACTGCCGAGCCACCCCTCCAGCGCCCCAAGCAACATTTTTCATCATCTCCCTCCATCTCTGGGTTTCTGCTCTCATCCATCACATATTTTTTTCTTTATTATTTATTATTTTTCATTTTTTTTAACAGGAGAGAAATTCTGAGTTGTCTGTGGGGCATCCCATTGATGTTTACTAGACAAACATATCTGAACCACAGAATAGCAAACTTAATAGAGCAACTGCTCTAATTTGAAAAGAAACATCCATCCAATATATACTGAAATTCTGTACATTTTTGTTATTTTCTGATAAAGTATCCATTCATAAAAATCTTTTTCTAAATGAGAGTACAATAAGATGACCATTGCATGATGCATTTTATTTCTCTAGTGGTAAAATAACTGCATTTGACATCAATGGTCCTCAATTTTTCTTTACTAACCAGTTATCTTTGTAGTTCCTGGGCCAAAGTAAGTAATAGCTAATGTTTACTGGACACACAACAATCTACGAATTTTCAGGTACATGTCCCATCACTAATAAGCAATGTGGCCCCTCTTCACTTCAACTTACTCACGTGTTGTATTAGGGCTTTAAGGTATATGAAAAAAGTCTCCTTCTATGTTGTTTTGATTATAGTATGGAGTAATCTAAAGTTTTACAGACTAGTTTGGGATATCTTAACTTTTATACAAGGTTCTGTAACAGATGGAAGCTATACAGTTTGAACAATGTGAATGTTTTCTAGAACAAATGTGTCACAGTCATCTAGGAAGTGAACTCACAGGTGCCAGACTTTTGCCCTGGGCTACTGGGCTACTGAAAGAGCAGCCACTGTTTTGCTGTGTGACACAAAAGGCATTTATCATCTTGGACAGTACTTCTCCTGATAATGCTTCTTTCTAACATCACAAAACATAGATCAGAAAGATACCTTTTGCTGTTCTTGTCAGATACTGATCTGCACAATAATGATCCTCAATAAGATGGTTTTAATTTATGTAGATCACTGATTCCATACAACCAAAGTCGTGATTTTCTATCCCTGTTTCCTTTATGGAAAAGCTTCAATGAGAGCTTTAATAACAGAAGTTTATTCTAAGCCAGTTAGGTTTGATAAATACTTTGAAGAGATACTGCAAATGAGAGTTGAAAAAGGAGGAAAGGAAGGGAAAGAGTAACACTGCATATCACTTTTATTTTATTTTGAAAAGATCCCTATTAATCAAAAAGCTGTATTTTAAAAGGGGTAAATCTGGCATCATTTCTCTTTCCCCTCTCCCAGGCCTGCTCCCTTTCTTCTTTTTTTTTTTCTTTTTGGAAGAGGGAAATGAGAGAGAGAAATTTTATTTTCCTTTCTTTTTTAGACTATTTTATTTTCTAATTAAGTGGCTAAGACTGCTCACCATGAATCTATATTTTCCCATTTCTTTGATTTTCATATTAAACCAGTCTTTTAAGTAATGAAAGGTTGAGAGTTAAATAGCCACTAAAGGATAAGCTATTGCATTCTTATATTGAAGCAATCTGTTCTAAATTATTTCAATATTCTAATTTTGCATAAAATGAGAAGCAGGAAATAACACTTAGACTAATTTTATACACCAAAGAAGTGGCTTTTCTTTTAGAGAAGTACATACTGCATGAATAGAAGAAACGTTGATAAAACATATCTTAATCTTTAACACTCATTCTTTTTTTTTTAAGAGATAGAAAGATAATCATTTTTAAACTTATTTTTTCTTTCTTTTAAAGAGAAGACAGTGAGAGAGAGAGAGAGAGAGAGAGAGAATCAATTTTTATTGAGTTTTTCACATGGCTTTTGTTGCTCCGACACTTAGTTGTGTATGTGGGTGCTGGGGTTTGAACTCGTGTACGTGCACATGCCAGGCAAGCGCTGTAACCGCTGAGCCACTGCTCCAGCCCCTTAACTTATTTTTTCATCTTGCCTTTGTTTCTCTTAGTTGTGTATGTGGTGCTGAAGGGGTTTGAACCTAGGTCCTCACATATGCCAGGCAAGTGCTCCAACCACTGAGCACCACTGCAGCCCCTGACACTCATTCTCAAAAGATAAGTTATTTATTCAGGTGGCATGGATTATAATTAACTTTTAAGTAAGAGAATATTCCAATCCCTGTTTGCAGAGCTACTTTTGAAGTTCAGGGCTTATTCACAGGACAGATATATGGAAAGGTACAGTACACACAGAATCATACTGTTCTGAATTCAGAGACCAACTTTGTTTTTTCATTTCTCTTTCTACAAAGTCTTGCAAGCAAAAGGGCTAGAGCAGTGGCTTGGCGAATACAGTACTTGCTTGGCATGTGAGGACACTGGTTTGAACCCCAGCACTACATACACAATGAAGTGCTGGGGCAGCGAAGGTCACATGAAAAACTAAATAAAATTGATTCTTTCTCTCTTACTGTCCCTCTCTCTTAGGAAAAAAAAAAAAAAAGAAAGAACTGCAAGCAGAAGGAATTATTGGGTTTTTATGATAGTGAAATCCTTTACTAGAACTGAGCAAATGTTTAAATATAACAGTATACTCTAAAATAAGAGTTGCACATATTTTGTAAAAGCACTTTTTCTCCTATACTAAGTAAACCCACTTATAACTGGAGAAAAAGATAAAGTTCAAGATTCAGAATTTTATGAAACTGTTTTGTTTTTTTTTTTAAAGAGAAAGAATCAATTTAATTTATAGTTTCATCTGGCCTTCGTTTCTCTGGCACTTAATTGTGTTCATGGTGCTGGGTTCAAACCCAGGGCCTCGAGCACGCCAGGCAAGTGTTCCAACCACTGGGCCACTGCTCCAGCCCTACTTTTCCTTTCCTTTTCTTTTTTTTTTTTTTTAATTTTAAAAAGGTTCAGAGTTTGCTAAGCCTGAAATGTTGATATGAACATTTAAAAAAATCACTTACAACTGTTTCCTTGGCAGGAGGAGGCTTGATCTGTTGACTGGGAATCAGAACAAATGTCAAAGTACCATGCATATCAGACTACAAAAGAAAGATAAAAGTTATTTTTAAAATTTACATTTATGAAAATCATTTCATAATATTATGATCAATATTCCCCAAATAGAACTATCTGAACTCCTCTGTAGTCTTATGTGCAAATATCCACAATTTCCAGATGCCTTTCCTTTGTCATCCATTCTGGTTTTTTAATATATAGAATTTTTATTGCTACATTCACTATTATTGCCCAGTAAGCCACTGACTGCTTCATTCAGCAGTAGCCTTCACTCACCTCCAACCTTGACAGAAACACATTACAACTTCTGGCACTTAAACAACAGAGAGAAGCTGTGCTCAACCTGAAGTTAGCAGTCAATAAAATGGGTTAAAAATGATGATCAAAGGTATTACTTTGCTCTACCAAAGCATCTGAACTAGGGGTAAGTGGAAATAGGGATATGAGGATTTTTTAAAAGATTTTACAATGGACATCAGAAAATAAG
Source organism: Aplodontia rufa (assembly GCA_004027875.1). Classification (NCBI taxonomy): domain Eukaryota; kingdom Metazoa; phylum Chordata; class Mammalia; order Rodentia; family Aplodontiidae; genus Aplodontia; species Aplodontia rufa. Next base: position 5,320 of record PVKS010037592.1, read on the forward strand.
ACAGATTCTACTTTAATAACCGATGCCAAGTAATTAAGACTATAAATGTTGGGGCTGGAGTGGTGGCTTGGTGGTTACAGCACTTGCCTAGCATGCACGACTATGCGAGTTCAAACCCCAGCACCACATAAACAATAAAGTCTTGGAGCAACAAAGGCCACGTGAAAAACTAAATAAAAATAGTTTCTCTCTCTCTCACTGTTCCTTTCTCTTAAAAAAAGAAAAGAATATAAATATAAAAATGTTGGTTGGAGGGTATGTACAAAGTGATCATAATTGCCCTAAAAAATAACTATAAGGGCTGGTGGGGGGTATAGCTCAGCAGTAGATTGCTTTCCTAGCAGGTACAAGGCCCTGGGTTCAATTTCCAGCAACCCCCCTTCAAAAAAAGAAAAAAAGTATGACTTCCTGATTATAAGACACTGAATTTTATTCAATAATACAAACACACTAATATCTATATCTTAATATAGTAGCCACTAGCTACACACTGAATGCACTTTAGCACTTAAAATGCAACTAGTGTGAAGAAAGAATTGAATTTTATTTAATTTAAATAGAAATAGATATGTGTAGCTATTGGTTATTATACTGGAAAGTGCAGATTTGTAGCATTACTATTATCTTGTATTGTTAGGAAAATAACAATTGAGTATAGATAAAACAAAATAAGCATGAAAATGTTGAAGAAAGGGATTCTGTTTTATTTAATTTCCCCAGTGGCTAGCACATATTAATGAGTTATATTATTACTGACTTTAGAGACAAATAAAATACACTTGGTAGCAATAAAATGCAAGGTAAAAAAATGTCATCAGTACCCACCCTAAAATAACTATACTAATAAATACTGTGGAACAATTGTAACATGGGAAATTTGGCCAGAAATGGTCTTGTGCTCATAAAAGTTATTTTAAAAATGTTTTATTCTAGCCAGGCATGGTGGCACATGCCTGTAATCCCAGTGACTTGGAAGACAGGTGGAAGGCTGAGGCAGGAGGATCCCAAGTTCAAAGTCAGCCTCAGCAGCAACTTAAAGTGGCCCTACGCAACTTAGCAAGACCCTGTCTTTAAATAAATAAATAAAATAAAGTTTTATTTTAAGTCTAATAACAAAGAAAAGTTTCTTAAAAGGTACTACTTATTCTTCTACCTGAATCAACTTACCAACAAGTCAAAAACCTCATTGACATCTTTCCCCCGAATTTCAATGCCATTAATCTCTAGAACTTCATCTCCTTCATGTAACAGACCACTCTTCTCTGCAGCACCTCCTTTTACTATCCGGCTAATGATGACAGAATCCATTTCGTTACGAACTGTGGCACCCTAAAAAAAAAAACAAAACAACACCTAATTGAAACAGAAATGCAATTTTTTGATTAAGCATTCCTTCATTCATTTTTAAATTCTAATTTTTTCTATTTTACAATACTAGCCTTCAATTATCTTAATAAAAAATTTACTTACAGAGCTAGAGTAATAATTATAATTAGATTTGAAAGCTATTTTCCTCACATTTTCTGTTCCAGAAATACTCTTATTAGAATTTTGAAAAAAAAAAATCAAACTTTTAAAGCATACAATAGCAGAAAAAGGCACTGATTTAAAAAATGTGTGAATATCTATAATCATATTTGTTGTGTATATGCTGGATCCTTTCAAATTGTTTTACTACATTTAGGCATTAATTAATGAACAAGACTTTTAACTATAAGCAGTTTCTTTAATTCAAAACATGATGAAGAGACGAATATCAACCTGGTTGATTATTCAAATGTTAAATATTGTAGCGTCATTCAAACTACATTAAAATATATTAAACACTAATGTTAGTATGCAGATTGGAAGTACAACTGAAAAATGTATGCTCAAAAATTGGAAATACACAAAATAAATCCTAGTCTAATTTTTTTTTTTTAAGAGAGAGAGGAACAGAGAGAGAGAGAAAGAGAGGGAGAGAATCTCTCTTAGTGTTTCATGTGGTTTTTATTGCTCCAATACTTTTTTGTGTATGTGGTGCTGGGGTTTGAACCTGTGTCCTTGCGCATGCCAGGAAGCGCTTAACTGCTGAGCCACTGCTCCAGCCCCAAATTTTTATTTTCTTACGACTTTTCCAATTTGTATTCTCTTGGTGGTGGAACCAGTTACGTAAATCCCTATAAAACTATATTCCTGGGCTGGAGCGGAGGCTCAGTGGTTTCTGCGCTTGCCTGGCAAGCACAAGGACCTGGGTTCGAACCCCAGCACCACGTACAAAACTAAGTGTTGGAGCAACTAAGGCCATGTGAAATACTAAATAAAGTTGTTCCTCTCTTTCACTGTCTCTCTCACTGTCCCTCTCTCTTTAAAAACAAAAACAAAAAACTATATTCCTACTTCATGTGCCATATTACTTAAGGAACAATCTGAGACACCAGGATTGAAGAATATTTCTCTTATTATGACCGAAAGATACTTAAGGCAGTGACAGAGATTGGAAAAGTTTTACATATAAAAACTATAAGACAAATATTAAGAAATACATATTTTTTAAAGAATACCTAAAGTATACAAGTAATGGTGTTTTAATAAATTCAAGTGAATTAAAAGATCAGAGTTTCTGGGGCTGGAGCGATTGCTCAGTGGTTCTGGTGCTTGCCCAGCATGTATGAGGATGCAGGTTCAAACCCCAGCACCCAAGTACACAACAAAGTCTCTGAGCAACAAAGGCCACATGAAAAACTAAATAAAATCGATTCTCTCTGTCTCTCTCTCACTCTCCCTCTCTCTTTAAAAAAAAAAATCAGAGTTTTCAATTATTGTTTTAAAAAAGCATGTTGGGTGAATAACGAAATAAATTACTTATCCCTTATTTGTTCCTCAAAAAATATTTCACAAGCTATTATTTTCATCAAATTATGGACAAAGAAATACAATTATTGCTGGGTGCAGCAGTCACACCTGTAATCCCAGTGACATGGGAGGCTGAGGCAGGACGACTTCAAGTTAGAGGCCAGTCTCAGCAACTTCCTAGCAAGACCCTTAGTAACTCAGACCCTGTCTCAACATAAAAACGAAAAAAGGGCTGGGGATGCAGCTCAGCAGTAAAGGGCTCCTGTGTTTGATCCCCAGTCACCACTGCCATCCCAGAGAAAAGCCTGCAAACCAAAATAAATTAAAACCCAAAAATACAATTAAATAATTTTTTTTCCTCAACTGAATAACAGTTATGAGCCAGAACATAGAAGAACTCCAACAAATTACCTCAGAAGAGAAAAACCATCAAGAATATATGGGGATCTTCCACTACCTGCTGTATGTGAGATCTTTGTGTAGAAATAATTGAAGGTCAGAGAGGTGGGACACTTACCAAAGGAATATCACGAGCTTTTTCTATGCGGACTATTTTTACAGTTTCTCCTCCATACTGGCCAATGCTTTCATAAACTCTCTCATCTGTAACAGGTTCTAGCTGCATTTCCTGCTCAGCAACCTTATCATGGGCCAATAAAAGTGCCTGTTTCAAAGAGATCGTAGCATTTTAAGTATCAGCATGTTTTATTTCTGTAAAGAGATTTTTAACCTTATCATGTATGTAGTATTCTGCTCATTAAATCTTTAAAAGTGCTATAATTAGTTTTATGTCCAGAAACATTTCCAAACCTTCCAACTTAAGTATAGATGCAACCCTGTATCTTTTGGAACTACTGATCCCTAAAGATGTGTTAAAGTGTATCAGAGCACACTCTGAAAGGATCACAAAAGTCCAAAATGCTTCTTAAATTTCACACACACACAAAAATCAACGTAAAAGCATAATTACTGTAGATAATTTTTGGAAAATAACCAAAATAAGAACTTTTGTCCAATTTTAAAAGAAAAGGAAGTTTTTTTTTTTTGTTTTCTTTGAGAAGGACAGTGGGGGGGGAGAGAAAGAGAGAGAGAATCACTTTTATTTAGTTTTTCATGTGGCTTTCATTGTTCCAACACTTCGTTGTGTACATGGTGCTGGGTTTGAACCTGCATCCTCATGCATGCCATGCAAATGCCATGACTTCTGAGCTAACCGCTCCAGGACCAGGAAGTTGTTTTAAAAGAACCTGATTAGTTTTAAACATGAAAATTTATAATACAATAATAACAACTAATTTGCAGATGAGGTTGGCAACATCAAGGCAGGCTAGATAATGTTTGGGGTCTCTTCCAAACCTAGAAGACTTTGGTTTTGGAAAAAATAAACTAACAGTAACAACAAAAAAATCATATACATGATGCTCTGTTGTCTACCTGAATATGTGGAGCACTCAGCAAAGCAGTTAATTCTTGTCCTTCCTTTTGATGAACTGGCCTCAAAATGGTTTGTACCTAAGAAACAAAAACAAAGATGATTCTTCCTAGGTTACGGAAATATTAATAGCAATTCTGCAGGGTACTTCTTTTTAAGTAAAAATCAAAATGGTAAAAAATTTTAAAAAATACTTTTAAGAAAGAAAAATACTAAGGAAAATTATGAGAAAAAATCAGAATATATATACATTTTTCACACAAAGTTTTCAATCTTATGGGTAAAACCGGCAATTCTTATTTATTTATTTTTTTATTTTTTGAGAGAGAGGGAGAGAAAGAGAATCAATTTTTATTTATTTTTCATCTGGTTCCTCCGAAACCCAGTTGTGGACGTGGTGCTGGGGTTTGAACTCAGGTCCTCGCACATGCCAGGCAAAGTGCCCTAACTGAGGAACCACTCCAGCCCAGCATTCCTTATTATTAAATAAACACTAAATAAGATTTTAATATTTATACCTATGAAGGAAGTACTTCCATCTTACAAGTTTCTCCTAACATACTATAAAATACACTAACAATGATTACATAATGGAAGAAAAACTATTCTAAGACTACTTTGCTATTTTATAGTTTTTTAATCCCATGTTTACACAACTATATTTAAAACCTGAGATGAGAGCTACAGACAAAAGATAAATCTGTATGAGCATAACAGAGTGAATGCTATGATACAGAGAACTGCATTAAAAACTTTCCTCGAAGATTGACTTATAAGAATATACCAAGAACTCTTAGAATGCAGTAAGCCTGGCAATTTGATTTTTACAATGAGAAAATAATCTGACTAATTATCACAAAAGACAGGCAAATGGTCAATAAACATATGGAAAAATGCTCAATATCAGTAGTCACTATGGAAATGCAAATTAAAACAAGATACCATTAAACAGCAGACAGAGTGAGAAAAAGGACTCCACACTTCATACAATCATAAACAGGAATCAACCCAAATATACATCCTAAAATAGGTAAATGGCTAACCAAAACGTGGGATAGCCGTAGACTATTTGTTACTCAGTAAGACAAACTATCAGGGCTCAGGTTTCAGCTCAGTGTAGAGGGCCTGCTTACCTAAACATGTGAGGTTCTGGGGAGGGAGAAAGAATTACAAACAACTGACACACGTACAACACGGATGAATCTCAAAAACATGCCAAGCAAAACAAGTCAGATACAGAAGACTACATACTATCTTATTCCACTTATATAAAATGTCCACAGATTGCAAACTGATAAAATAGAAAGCTGTTCCCTGGATGGTAACAGGGCCTGGGGAATGGAAGATGTGGTTATTGTCTACAAAAGGCCATGAAGTAGTTTTGTGGCATGATAGATATTATATAACTTGATAGGGTGGTAGATTTCACAGGTGTACACATACGCCAAAACACACTGAACAAACAATAAAACACACCCATTTTAAGTGTGAACTATATCGTAAGAAGTTGGTTACAAAAAAAAAAAAACACATTTGCAAGAAAATGGATGGAACTAGAGATCATCATGTCAAGTGAAATAAGTTAAACTCAAAAGGTTAAGGGGTCATATGCAGAAGCTATGGAGCAAAAAGGAAAACAATGGTAGGGGCGGATCTCCTAAAAATCAAAACGAGATCAGTGGAGGAACGGGACCAAGGGGTGGGAGACAAGAACGGAGGGGGAAAGTGCTGGGCAGTGATAGTAGTCAAATTATATTGTTATATTGTGTGCATGTACGAATATGTAACAACAAATCCATCAATATATATGACTATAATGCACCAATAAAAATGTGGGAAAAATGCACCCATGATTTTGAAAAAATCTCTACGTACACAGTCATCCCTTACCCCTATACCAAAATTCAAGGTCATGCGAGTCTCTTCTATAAAAGGGCACAGCATTTGTATATAACCTACACACCTTTCTGTCCAAATAAATTATCTCCACATTACTTACATTGTGTAAGGAACTGGAAAAGACTATGCATTCACTTCGGATGCAAACTTGTTTAATTAGTCTGGCTGAATCTGAGGTTATAAAAGCAGGTGATATGAGGGCTAACTGTATATTATTTCTTTATCCTTTATACTTATTTTTGCCAAAATGAGATAATGTTACTCATACTGTTTTACAATAGTATTTTATAACTACTTGAACTTCGTACTAATAAATTATCATAACATTTTACTTTTGTATGTCACTATATATCATTTTCAATTCTAAATCAGAAATTTGACCATTTTAGTTCTCATTGGCTCTGTCACTCACAGGATCGAGTCTAACCTCCTTAGTATTAAATATACAATCTTTTGGGCTGGAGCAGTAGCTCAACCGTTTCAGCACTTGCTTGGAATGTGCAAAGACCCAGTTTGAACCCCAGCACCATGTACACAAAGAAATCCCGGAGCAACAAAAGTCACGTGAAAAACTAAATAGTTGATTCTCTCTCTCTCACTGTCCCTCTCTTAAAAACACACACACACACACACACACACACACACTTTCATTATCTGATTCATTTTTTTCGACTCTGGCATTACTCATGTCTTAACCTCTTAGGTCCAGCATTAAACTGTTTGTTGTTCTGCATGTATGTCATATGGTCTCTCCACAATTAACTGTGATCATGCTAGATGTTTTAGCTACCTGAATTGCCTTATTTGATTTACTTTGATAATCCACATTCGTTTTATTATTTATTTTTTAGAGAGGGACAGTGAGAGAGACAGAGAAAGGGAGAATCAACTTCATTTAGTTTTTCACATGGCCTTAGTTGCTCCAACACTTAGTTGTGTACGTGGTACTGGGGTTTGAACTCGGGTCCTCATGCTTGCCAGGCAAGCATTGAAACCGCAGAGCCACCGCTCCAGCCCCTCCACATTCATTTTATAAGACTGTGGAAAGTACTGTATTCTCACTAGACTGCATTAATTGAAGATGAAATTGTATTTTATTCAAGTTTGTATCTGGTTATTGGCAGAATGCCTTGCAAAAACAGCACTCAAGCCAGGCACGGTGGCACACACCTATACTCTCAGCAACTTGGGAGGTCAAGGCAGGAAGACTGCAAGTTTAAAGCCAGTCTGAACAACTTAGTGAGACCCTATCTCAAAATAAAAAATAAAAAGGGGCGGGGATGTCACCTGGTGATTAAGTGCTCCTGGTACCAAAAAGCAAAGGCAAAATAAAACAAACAAAAAACCACAGCACTCAAATGTTTGATTTCTTCAGTGAAAGACAGAGAGGGCAGGAAATCCTTTTCAATGTCTCCTTTACCTTCATTCCCCACATAAGGACAATATGTCATATTCATTTTTTGTGTAAGTATTTCTAATTCCACGTCCAAATGCTATTTGAAATTTTACATCTGGACAGCTACGACAGCCTCCATTGCACTCTGCACCTCCGTTCTTGACTTTACACACCTTCTACAATGTTATCAGAATAATACTTTATATCAGAAGCTATCTGTATCAAATTCCAGTTTAAAATTCTTCAGTAGAGATGGGCATGGTGGTGCACACCTGCAATCCCAGCAATTTGGGAGACTGAGGCATGAGGATACCAAGTTCCAGGCCACCCTCAGCAACTTAGTGAGAGACTGTCTCAAAATAAAAACTAAAAAGAGCTGGGGATGTGGCTCAGTGGTACAGCGCCCCCTGGATAGGAATGTATCACATACATTTTTTTGTTTAATTAAACCTTTCTTTAGTAACATTTTCCTGTTGAAGAAACATAAAAATCTAAATAAGAAAATTATCTACCAACTCAAAGAAGGTCTTATTATTAATGTACATGGTCTCATATGCATATCTTAATGGAATACTTATGTACATATATACAAATTATACTTAGCAGGCAATATGTTGAATATCATTATGAATCAAGTTTTTTTAACTGTTGTTGCTTAAGTAACTACTATAACTCATTCAAATTGGGACAGATTTGTACTTTTCCTGTCCCTTAACAATTTTATATTTCATCATTTCTGGTATTATTGTAGTGGCTACTATCTTCAGAAAAGTGCTGAATCAAAGTGGTGAGTCTGGGTATCTTTAAATCTTACTACGGTTTTAAATGGCAATGTGTTGGCCAATTCACTATTCACTAAGATGTTACTGGTTTCCAGCATTATTCTTTGTTAACAAAATATGCTTGACCTAAGAATACTCATAATAAGGAAAAAGTACTGAATGTTTTTCAGATGCCTTTTTTTGCATCAAATTGATTTCTTCTTTCATCTAGTCATTAATTTTTTAAACATTTTTTTTTAATTTAGTTTTTCAGGTGACCTTTCTCTGAAACTTTTTTGTGCACGTGGTGCTGGGGTTTGAACTTGTGTACTCCCGCATGCCAGGCAAGCACTGTAACCACAGAGCCACCTTTCCAGCCCCTAGTCATTAATTTTTTAAACCAAAGTAGATTTATCATAAGATATATTAAAACTTACTAATGTAACTTTTACTTGGCCTCAGAAGCTGGATTCCAACTTTTAAGAAAGTAATTTTTGGGGCTGGAGCAGTGGCTCAGCGGTTATGGTGCTTGCCTAGCATGCACAAGTATATGAGTTCAAAGCCCAGCACCAGTCTCAGAGCAACGAAAGTCACAATGAAAAACTAAAGAAAATTGATTCTCTCTTTCTCTCTCACCGTCCCTCTCTCTTTAAAAAAATTTTTTTTTTCAGAAAAACTAAACTATCATAAGTAAATATAATTTTTAAAATAAATAATCTTGCTGGTAAGTGGTCATTTTTTAAATAAAAACTACAGTGATCATTGTTTTGGGTTTTTTTTTTTGGTGATGCTGGGGATTGAACCTAGGGCCTCAAGTATGCCAGTGCTCTTCCAATGATCTACATCCTAGCCCAATATCTCTTTTAATAAAAAATATTGTATAATAATAACAAAAGATGAGCTCAAGGAATAGGATTCAAACAGTTCTTTCTTTTATACTCTGGTGGATGGCGAGTTTCTTCTCTAGGAACAGATCCCTAGTTCATTTTCTCTAGTTCTGTGCAACACTAGACTTCTCTCTGCTTCTCTTGCATGTTGCATCTCTGCCATCTTAGGTATCTCAGTGAGGAAAATACCTCCCTCTGGGAGCAGTCTGTGCTAATCTGAAAACTACCTCCTAACCTAACTTTTAGGTTCATGGCACTACAAGTCCTACCCTCCCTGCCGTTCATTTTCTGTCTTGTGTTTGGATTTAATGAGATACACTTGCTTGACAGGCTTCACAGAATTACTTTTATAATATTGAAATAACTTAAAATCCAATAAGAATAATATAATATTCATCCCCTAAAACAAAAGGTGGATTATTTATATCCTTTAAGCCTACAATTTGAAAGATATTTGTCAACACATTAAACGCTGTCAACTAGTATCAACACCTAGAATTTAAACCCAGCATGTTAACAGAAGAAACTTTTACAATACATTAAAATTTAGTAATTTGAAACATTCCCAAAGTTTTTTATAGGAGAAGAATTCAAAAGCCTACAATTAGTAAATCTTAGGAGTTATGCATTAATGATCCCTGGTTATCTCAGTTATAATTTTACCTTATCAGCATTTCTTTTTCTGAGTTCATAATGCATAATGCTTAATGTTAATAAAACCACACTAAAAGCATTGAAGAATTTTGCCCTACAAGAACTGAAGTATTTTTTTACTACCCAAACTTATAATTTCTACAAAAAATTTCTACATGAAACAGAACTCCAACTCTGAACTAAGTATATTTTTCAGGACAAAATACACATAGCCAATTTTTCCTATCACAAAAATTATTAACATGTAATTAAATTCAAATAAGCTTTACAGTCACATCAGTTACTTTCCAATAATACTGACTTACTATCACTATTACCTTGTAGATGACAACAAGAAGTTCAGAATACATACCTCTTGTGCAAGATCCTGTGCATTGGAGATAAGAGGAAACGGAGGGCTGGCCTTGTTCATGTGTACTGTGACAGCATTGTGTATCTTAAATGCATTCTGGAAATCTTTATTTTGTACAAGTTGTAAAAGCAGTGAAATATCTTCCTGGCTTTGAGAATCTACCAAAGTATGTTGGATATGTTTAAGTGAAGAAAACAAGTCTTCCACTTCTAGTAGGAGAAGGAAAAGGTATCCAAAAATTAATTGCTTTGGTCTTAATTCAACATATGTTTTAAGATAAGATTTCTTGAACCAATTTACATTTTCAGGAAAAAAAACTGCATATATTTTTGAATGTTATACTCCATGTCATTTTACTATTTTTAAGTAAAACTAAAAACTGTGCAAGAGAATAACTTGCATTTTAAAAACAGTATCTCAATTATAATACATGCTCATTATAAAAAAGAAATAAGGGGAAGAAAACAAAAATTAATAAAGTTAAAACCATCAATAATCTCATCTCCTAGAAACAAAACAAATTTTTTTTCTTAACATTTGGAGTATTTTCCAATTTTCATTTAACAGTACCTTGTAATTGTTTCCTCGTATCACTAAACAGCCTTTTGAAACATAATATATAATGGCTCCAACATATTTTACTTGGCTAAACCATAACTTACAAGAACCATTACACTAAAGCTGAACATTTAGGTTGCTCTCATATATAGGTAAATAACCTGGGTGTGGTGGTACAAGTCTGTACTCCCAGTGGCCTGGGAGGCTGAAGCAGGAGGACTGTGAGTTCAAAGCCAGCCTCAGCTATTCAGTGAGGCCCTAAGCAACTTAACAATACCCTTTTTCAAAAAAAAAAAAAAAAAAAAAGGTGTAACTCCAGTTACTAAGGAAAAAAACAACAACCTTGTAGGACGGATATACAGAAAATAGTTGAAGGATGAAATACATATGACCGTATCTGGTAAAAATATGAACAGCTTTACCCAATCACCAAAAAATTAAAAGATGGAGGCATGGTGGTCCACATCCACATCCTAGGTACTCGGGAGGCCGAGGCAGAAGAATCACAAGTAAAGGCAAGACTGGGCAATTTAGTGAAATGCTGTCTGCCTGTCTGTCTCTCTTTCTCACACAGAGTGATGTAGTTCAGTGGTAAAAGAGTGATGTAGTTCAGTGGTATAGTACCTGTCTAGTGTACATGAGGCCCTGGGTTCAATCCTCAGTAAAAGGAAAAAACCGATAATCTTTAATTTCATCTGTGTTTGTAAAAACAGACACATTTATTACTGGTAGAGGTATGAGTTGGTACAGATCTGTATGGCAATTTTATGATATATATCAAAGTTTTAAGTTTTTATTATCTGATCAGTAATCTTATCTGAGGAACTTTTTGTAAGGGATAATTAGAAAGTATTGAATTGCAAAATAATTAAAATGTCATCTCTATAGTTAGATCAACATTTAGAAAGATCTGAAAGGATATATAATATCATAAAGTAATACCAGTTCAGTTACTGTAGCCAAAAGGCAAAACTGTGGATGATTTTTAAAAATATGTACACTGTCAGTAGTTTTTGTCCTTATGAGTAGCTTTGGTACATAGGAGCTATTATACAGAAAGTCTTCTACCTTAAAAAATTTAACTCCCTGGAGTTGAAGAGACTCAATCTTCAACTGGAGATAGTGGCACCTCTGGGACAACTAAAATTAGTAACTGATTTCAGCTGTCAGTAAAATCTGACTCTCCCAATTTTTCTCATTTCCCTGATAGACTGAAATTTCTTTTAACATTACTAAAAAAATTTAATAGCTATCTATCCACTCAGGGAAATGACTGTAAGAGCTGGTAATATTATAGCCAGTTACTGTAACTACTTTGTCATTTTTTGTAATTTTTTTCGTTATTAATACTGGGGATTGAACCTAGGGCCTCATGCACACTAGACAAGTACTATACCACTGAGCTACGTGTGTGTGTGTGTGTGTGTGTGTGTGTGTGTGTGAGTGTGAGAGAGAGAGGGAGAGGGAGAGGGAGAGAGAGAGAGACTGACAGACAGACAGGCAGGCAGGCAGGCAGGCAGGAAGCATTTCAATAAATTGCCCAGACTTGTCTTTACTTGTGATTCTTCTGCCTCGGCCTCCCGAGTACCTGCAATGAGGATGTGCACCACAAAGCCTCAGTCTTGTTAATTTTTTGGTGATTGAGTAAAGCTGATCATATTTTTACAAGACACAGTCATATGTATTTCATCATTCAACTATTTTCTGTATATCTTTCCTACTAGGGTCCCCCTCTTAACTGGAATTACACTTTTTGTACCAGGGATTGAACCCAGGGACACTTAACCACTGAGCCTCATCCCCAGTTCTTTTTTTGATTTTGAAACAGGGTCTTGCTAAATTGCTAGGGCTGTGCTAAGTTGCTGAGGCTGGCTTTGAATCCATGATTCTTCAGTTTCAGACTCCTAAGCCACTGGATTCCATTCACGTGCTACTGTGCCTGGCAAATTACACCTGTTATATATCCCTACAGTTTTCAGCAGAATATACTGATTATAATTTGATCTTCTCTTGTTATAGCAGAACAATGGCTTTTAATCAAAGGTATTTATGCAAACCACTCAGGAAATTTAAAAGACATTTATGTCCAGGAGCTCTACCCCAAGCACAGTCAGAACCTCCAGTGTGGTTTTTGTTTGTATTTGGAGTCAAAGTCTTACTCTGTTGCCCAGGCTTGCCTCAAACAGGATCCTTCACCCTCCTCAGTAGCTGGGACTACAGGTGCAGCCACCACACCCAGCTTCCAGTGTCTTCTTTAACAATATTTTAATTGATTACAATGTACCCTCTTCTAATTAAGAACCACTGACTTATGGCATTAACATAAGTTAATGTAATATTTTAAGACATGACATACTTGGGGCTATATTAAGGTATTCATAAATATTCTCTAACCTTAATTACTACATTGAGTTTTTTGGGATTTTTTGTTTGTTTGTTT
>PVKS010037593.1:0-18520 GCA_004027875.1 Aplodontia rufa
ACTTGGAGGTGTAGGGAGGGGGATGGGGAGGGGGGAGGGTATATGAAGAACTCATAGGAGTCTGGAGACTGGGAAGATGGGGGAACCATCCCAGAGGCCGATGTCTTCCTCCATGAACTACCCATTTAACGCATGAGTTCTTCTGGGGGAAACTGGAATAGGTAAAATCCAAGGTGGTTATCCATGATCTGGCTTTTCCCCCAGATAACAAAGTTTATACCCATTGATTGCTAATGTGTTGATAATGTTTCCCCTCAAATGTATTTCTATATTCTTCTAATAAAAAAAAAAGAATGAGAGATGCTTCTGGGTTTTTAGACTTGGGGAGGAATGGGCATGAGAAGGTATGTGAGGATGACATTAGTCTGGTTGTACTCAGGATCCTAGGTATGACGCGATTCCCATTATCTGACTGGTGATGATACTGGAAAGTCCACTAAATTACAGGTTTCTTACAATGCCATACTCTTTTAATCTATTTATTGGTGGGCTAATTAAAAGTACTGAAGGAAGGGCTGGAGTGGTGGCTGGAGGGTTGGAGTGCTTCCCTGGCATGTGTGAGGACCCAAGTTCAAACCCCAGCCCCACATATACAACCAAGTGTCAGAGAAGCAAAAGCCAGATGAAAAAATAAATAAAACTGATTCTTTCTCTCTCTCACTCTGTCTCTCTTTCTTAAAAAGAAAAAAAATGTACTCAAGGTAACTTCTACAAGTGGGTCAATTTATGGTAACTTTAAGATGTACAGATTTTCTAGAAATTTGTGAGTGACAGGCCTCAGAGACTGTCTAGGGAAATAACAGGCCTAGAAAGGTGGGCAGAACCTCAGATGAAGATCGTATTTCCTTGTCCATGTCCTTCCTGCCTGCCTTCCTTCATTCCTTCCTTTGTTCCTTCTTTCCTTTGGTGGGGGGGATACTAGGAATTGAACCTAGGTGTGCTAACTATTGAGCTACAACTCCAGCCCTTTTTTTTTTTTTAAGAGAAAGAGGGGACAGTGAGAGAAAGAGAAAATCAATTTTGTTTATTTATTTTTTTGCGACTTTTGTTGCTCTAACACTTTGTTGTATACATAGTGCTGGGGTTTGAAATCCCATCCTCAAGACTGCCAGGCATGCGCCATAACCGCTGAGTCACCACTCCAGCTCCCCAACTCCAGCCCTTTTCACTTTTTATTTTAAGGCAGGGTCTCACTAAGTTACCCAGGCTATCTTTGAATTTACAATCCTGCCTCAGCTTCCTGAGTGGCTGGGATTACAGGCCTGTGCCACCACACCTGGCCCTTCGTGTCTCCTTTTACCTACTTATTTCTTCTAACCTAACTCACTAGGAGCTAAGTAGGCCCAGTATGGCAGGTACTTGGTTTACTGGCAGTACAAATGTCATCAAAGCTTCTGCAAGTCAGAAATGGAAGAGAGAGATTTTGGAAACCACATGATGGCACATGGCACTGCTGGACCAACATCTGGAGGGAAATGCTGGCATGCCCATGGGCTGATAAGGCATTGTGCAGCTCCATAACCGAGAGATTCATTCTTGCTATCACACTGACTGCACTAAGGTTTCTTACATGTACAGACTTCATCTTCACCCATCAGGGTGATCACACAGAGTCTGTGTGTGGCCCAGTGCCATCGGGTTATCTTTTTTTTTTAATGTTTTAAATTAAGGAGTAGAGTTAATGTACAATCATAAATGCATTTAAAGTAACATTTGATATGCATTTGCTCTTAAACTAGAATTACCCCCACATCACCCACATCCCAATTGATTGATTCTTCTATATTTTGCCCCTACAATCGATATAAATGTTTACATTGTGAATTTTGCAGAATTAAATGATTACATAAGTATTATTTGGATTCTTGGGGAGGATAAAGAGTATGCTACATTGTTGATTGTCTCCCTAGATCCCTCCCTATCCTCCCTTTATCTCCCTTCCCCTCTACCCCCCCATATCTCTGGTCCCCCTAGATTATGTGTTGCTACGCCTTTGCTGGGTCTGATACATGAGTTTCACAACCTTTCATCCAAGCCTGGGTTTAGCTTCAGCCTCCACAAATGGGGGAAAATATTTGACCCTTGAGTCTCTGGGTTTGGCTACTTTCTCTCAGCATGATTTTTTCCATTGTCATCCATTTATCTTCAAAGGCTGCAATATCGTTGTTTCTAATTGCTGAGAAGAACACCATTGTGTATATATATATATATACACCACAGCTCTGGACACACTCATCCAGTGAGGGGCATCTAGGTTGGTTCCATAATGTAGCTATTGTAAATTGAACTGTTACGAACATAGATTTTGCTGTCACTGTAATGTGCTGATTCTGACTCTCCTGGGAAAATACCCAGAACAGGGATAGCTGGGTCATATGGTGGATCCATCCCTAATTATTTGAGGAGTCTCCACACTGCTTTCCAGAGTGGCTATACCAGACTGCAGTTCCACCAACAGTGTGCTAGTATTCTTATCTCCCCACAAACCCTCCAGCATCTGTTATTATTCATATTCCTCATCTTTGCCAATCTGATGAGTGAGGTGAAATCTTAATGAAGTTTTGATTTGCATTTCTCTGATTGCTAGTGATTTAGAACACTTTCTCATGTATTCATTGACTTGCTCAATTTCCTCTGTTGAGAAGTTTCTGTTTAGTTCTCTGGCCCATTCATTGATTGGATTGTTTGTGGTTTTGATATTAAGTTTTTTGAATTCTTTGTAAATTCTAGATATTAGTCCCCTGTCAGGAATCACAGGCCATGATTCTCTCCCATTCTGTAGGTTGTGTCTTGATAATTTTGACCGAGTTAAAGCTTTTTAGTTTAATGGCATCCCACTCATTTGTTCTTTTTTTTTTTTTAAGGGAGAGAGAGAGAGAGGAAGAATCAATTTTTATTTATTTTTTCATCTGGCCTTTGTTTCTCTGACACTTAGTTGTATATGTAATGCTGGGGTTTGAACCAAGGTCCTTGTGCATGCCAGGCAAGCACTTTAACCACTGAGCCATGGCGCTAGCCCCCACTCATTGATTCTTGACTTTAATTCTTTTGCTTTGGCAGTCTTGTTGAGAAAGTCTTTGCCTATCCCCATATGCTGGAGTGTTGGTCTTAACTTTTCTTCTAGCAGTTGTATGGTAGCTGGTTTAATTCCTATTTCCTTGATCCATTTTCATTTGATTTTTGCACAAGGTGAGAGGTAAAGATCTAATTTCACTTCACTGTCCAGCACCATTTGTTGAATAAGCTGTCTCTCTTCCATGTTATACTTTGACCCCCTTTAAACATCAAGTATCAGATGTTTAAAGATTTGTGGGTTTGTCTCACAGTCTTCTATTCTATTCTATTGGTCTCCATTCCTATTTTGATACCAGTACCATGCTGTTTTTGTTACTATAGCTCTATAGTATAATTTTAGATCTAGTATTGTGAAACCTATTTTGTCTTTCTTGCCTAGTAATCTTTTGGCTATTATGGGTTTCTTGTTGTTCTAAATGAATTTAAGGATAGCTTTTTCGATATCTGGAAAGAATGACATTGGTGGGGCTGCAGTGCTTGCTTGGCATGCGCGAGTATGCAAGTTCAAACCCAGCACCACGTATACAACAAAGTGTCTGAGGAATGAAAGTCACATGAAAAACTAAATAATTACTTCTTTCTTTCTCTCTCACTGTCCCCTCTTTCTTTAAACAAACAAACAAACAAACAAAAAAAGAATGACATTGGTATCTTGATGGGGATTGCATTGAATCTGTATAGCACTTTTGGCAGAATGGCCATTTTAATTTTATTCATTCTGCCTGAGAGCATGGAATATCTTTCCATCTTCTCAGGTTTTCTTCAAATTCTTTCTTCAGTGTTCAATAATTTTCATTGTAGAGGTCTTTTACTTCACTTGTTATATTAATTCCCAAATATTTTATTCTTTTTGAGAATATTGTGAATGGGACTGATTTCCTGATTTCTTCTTCTGCCCTATTATTGTTAGCATATAAGAAAACTATGGATATAGGGGTGTTGATCTTGTAGCCTGCCCCTTTGCTAAATCTGTTTTTAAGCTCAAGTAATTTTCTTGGATCTACCAGATATAGGATCATGTCATCAGCAAAAACAGATATTTTCCTTCTTTTTTTCCAATTCTTATCCCTTTGATTTCCTTCTTTTTCCTGATTGCTCTGGACTATATTGAATAATATAGTCCTTGATCTCAAGGACTATATTGAATAAAAGTGGTAAGAGCAGGCAGCCTTGTTCCCAAGTTTAGTAGAAATGCTTTCAGCTTTTCTTCATTTAGTATTATATTAGCTGAGGGTTTGTCATATATGGCCTTTACATAGTTAATTCTTCTCTAGAGTTTTGAGAAAAAAATGGGTGCTGGATTTTATCGAAGGCATTTTGTGCATCAATTGAGATGATCATATGGTTTTTGTCCTTAATTCTGTTTAAGTGATGAATCATGTTTATTGATTTACATATGCTGAACCAGCCTTGCATACCTGGAATGAAGCCCACTTGATCGTGATAAATTGTCTTCTTCATGTGTTTTTGAATGTTTTTTGTTGAACCTTATTGAGGATTTTTGTGTTTAAATTCATCAGGGATATTGGTGTGTAGTTTTCTTTTTTTGATGTGTCTTTGTTGGGTTTTGGTATCAGAGTTATGGTTGCCTCATAAAAAGTGGGAGAGTTGCTTCCTTTTCAATTTCTTAGAATAGCTTAATAAGGGGAGGTGTTAGCTCCTCCTCATATGTGTGGTAAAACTCAGTGGGGAATCCATCAGGTAATGGGCTTTTCTTCTTTGGAAGGCTTTTGATTGCTATATGGATTGATTGGGCTGTTTAGGCTTTCAATATCTTCCTACATCAATTTGGGGATGTTGTATGTGTCCAGAAATTACTCCATGTTTTCCAGGTTATCTAATTTAGAGAAGTATAGTTTTTAAAAATATGTTCTAATAATCAGTTGGATTTCTGTGGGGTCAGTGGTGATTGTTCCCTTTTCATTGGTGATTTTATTGATTTGCTTCAATTCCTTTCTTCTTTTAGTGAGATTGACTAGGGGTCTGTCAATTTTATATTTTTCGAAGAATTAGCTCTTTGTTTCATCAATTCTTTTTATTGTTTTTTTGCTATTTCATTGATTTCAGCTCTGATATTATTTCCTGTTTTCTGCTGGCTTTGGGCTTAGATTGTTCTTTCTTTTGCAGGGATCTGAGGTGGAACATAAGCTTATTTATTTGAGATCTCTCCTGATTTTTAATGTAGTCAATCAGTGCTACAAATTTTCCCTGTAAGAATGCTTTCATGCTGTCCCAGAGGTTCCTATATGTTGTATCTTCATTCTCATTCACTGCCAAGAATGTCTTGGTTTCTGCTCTCATGTCTTCTTATATCCATTCTTCATTTAATAGGGTATTATTCAATCTCCATGAATATTCATGCTTTCTGTTTAATTTTCGCTGTTAATTGCCCATGGGTTATCTTATCAGAAGAGCACATGGAGCACTGACTCCCTGCACCAAAGCCACACCAGGGCCCTTGAAAGGCTTTACCCGGGCCAGGCCAAAGTGACTTCCAGGAAGGCAGAAAGGAGTTATCCTTCAGTCAGGCACAGTGGGGCACACCTGTAATCCCAGAGACTTAGGAGGCTGAGTCAGGAGGACCACAAGTTCAAGGCCAGGTTCAGCAACTTAGTAAGACTGTGTCTCCAGAAGAAAAAGAAAACACACACACACACAACAAAAAGGATGTGGCTCAGTGGTAAAGCACCCCTGGTTCAATCCCCAATAACAAAAAAAAAAGTTGTCTTTTTGAAAAATGTCAGTCCTCCCACCCACACCCCACTCCCAATATTTTCTGTTAGCAGAAGTCATTATCAAGAACCTGAAATACAAAGGTGGCAGAGGAGGGAAGGAGGCAAGTC
The DNA here is from genome assembly GCA_004027875.1 of Aplodontia rufa. Lineage (NCBI taxonomy): Eukaryota > Metazoa > Chordata > Mammalia > Rodentia > Aplodontiidae > Aplodontia > Aplodontia rufa. The sequence continues at coordinate 5,919 of PVKS010037593.1, forward strand.
ACTGAAAAGGAAACAGGAAGCCCAAAAGTTGAGCACCCAAACAATTCAGTAGAAGCAGGTCTTTTTTCCACTTAGACTAGTCTGTCAACATCCTGTTTGCAATGTGCATCTCTCTGACATGCTGATAAAGAAGTAGTGGTGCTAACTGGATTTCATTATTCTATCACATAGGGCAAGGTTTCCCATGAGTTTGCATCTACTTCAGTAGACACTTTTTCCAGTATTTTGGTGTTCATACTGGAAACTCGGGTTAGTGAGAATCCTGAGGAAATGAGAGCAGACCCATTATCCCAAGGAAAGGGCTCCTGAGGAATACACAAATGCAGGCACTGAAATGTGTTTCTCTTGCTCTCTGGCTCCTCAGCTCCACACTCTGCCATCTACCCAGCTTCCTGAGGTGGGACCAGCATTCTGAAAACACTTTTCTCCCTTTTCACCTGGCTCCCTGTTATGCCAGAAGAGGGTACTAGGGAGAGCCTGCAAGGCAGAAGGAAGTGGGTGATGGCGGGGAGTCTGCTCTTTCCCTTCCTGTCAGCGACACCCCAAGGAGCGATGGCAGCGTGTGCTGGAACCAGCCTCATCAAAGTTCTGGGAGATGCCTGCACTAGAGGTGGCTCAGTACCCTCTCCTCAGAGTTTGGGTTCCAGCTCCTCAGGGTCCTCCATGAGCTTCCAGGTTGTGATAACCCCACTTCTGTGTGCTCTCTCAACCCTAAGAATAATGCTGCTTCCTGTGCCCTGCCATGTTCTGCATCTGTATTGTCCTCCAGTAACTGTCATATTAATCTGCTATACAAAATTAGCTGTTAAAATAACATACACTTTCTACTTTACTGATAGAGCCTAAGACAGCATGCTTGAGAAGCACAACTTCATAGCAGCAGTAAACAGCTGATTCTGAAATCAGTCATACCTAAGTGGGAATCCCAGGCCACCTGTGTACCTGCTAACTCTGGAAATTTTAATTTATCTCTGTAGGTGTCATTTTCCTTTATCACTTAACTTTATATAATTAGTATGTATTGAGCACCTACTAAATACCAGGCACTGGGCTAGGCATGGAAATATAACGGGATGCAAAACAAATTCCCTGACCTTCAATGACTTCCTGTTGTGTGACTCGAATGAGGTAATGCATGTAAGGAAGTTAGCACTGTGCAGGCACACTGTCATCAGCCTTCCTCTCCATACTGGGACAGCAGAGCGAAGACAAATGGTCTGGGAGAAAGAAGTGTTTCAACAGCTGGTCTCTTCAGAAAATGAGACCGGTCTTTCCCCAGTTAGGCTGAAGGTCTCAGTGAACATAACATCAGGGGTTCACTGTGTGCTCTATCCATCCTCCCTGTTCAGAACAAAAGCAACGACCTTGCAGCAGCAATCATTCCGAGGGAAATGAGACAGATGGCCCTAGAGAGGGAACACCACAAGATGGCATTTTAAAGAAATTCCAAGGAGACAGGTACCTGTTATACTGAGATTTAAACATTGAAAGGAAACAAACTGCAATGCAAGGCTCGGATTGGGGTCCAGAATGGCCACACAGTGAGAGCGGAGGAAGGTACTAGAAAGCTGTTATTCCAGCACAGACACAACAACAGTCTTTCTACTATAAAGGAAAAAAATTATACATGTACATACACACACACACACACACATATATATATCTATATATGTGGTGTATGTAAGGTGTGTATTTATAACCTACTTTATGCTTTCTGCAGCAGGACAGTATACCTAGAGAGGACAAAGAAGTAATAAGATGGAAAAGGAAGAGTACAGATTCTATTTAAGCTTGAATCCAAAGGCCCTAAGCCATGGGCAAGGAAAAGTTGGAAAGTCCAGTCTCCATATTTCTAAATAATCCCTCCTTGGTATTCTGTCTAAACTTCTGGCATGCCAGGGCAAGGATGGCCAAAGTTCACACTGGTATCAAAGTGTTCCTGCAGGACTGCAGTGTGGCCAAACTCATGAAAGTCACATATACACAATACATTGCTACCTTACAAGTGCAAATAAAACTCTTCACCCTTCATGTTTTTACTCATTTTGACATGATTATGACCATCAAAAGTCATATCAAAGAAAAGTAACCATGGGAAATTATTAGTTCTATTCCACGTTCTTGCTCTAGGGCCTTGTTATAAGTAATTTATTGTCATAGAAGGAGTTTAGAGTTCTAGAAAGCATGAAAAGTCGCCAGAGTGTTTTATTCATAAATAAATGTCAACAGCTAAACAAAAAAAGACAGCTTCAAACTCCAGGACTATTGAGAGGAACAATATATACAGCCTGGGTGATTTATTACAGTTGTGTTTATAGTCCAAATGGTAAGATAATTCAATTCCGCCTGAAGAGCCGTTATACGGCTAAGCCTAAGAGAAGTACTTTGAATAAGAGGTGGCATTTCTCAGTTTTTCCATTTCAAATGAATTATTATTACTGTATTTAGGACATCACCCAGGCAATTTCTTTCATGACTTGTAGCACTCTTGAGTAATTAAAAAAAATTTATAAGGTGAAAGAAGTAGGGAGCAAATGCCAAATTCAAAATGATCCGCAGAATACTGAAGAACCCCCGAGAGCACTGCTGTCTCAGACATAAGGCAAAATAATCCCTTCTGCTCACGAAAACTTAAAATGAACAGTGAGTGTGCATCACAGCAAGAACATTATTACCCTGCAGAAGTAACCTGCTAAATACAGACTTCGTCTCCAAACAAGGCACCTAACAGATGTGAGCAAAAGGTACCCGCTGAGGAAATGGAGAAATTTCCCTCGGCCTGCTGTCTTCGCTGTGGCACATGGCAGTCTTCAACCTCAATCTGCTTACCACACGAGTCTGCATTGATCATGGAGTAGAATCTATTTTTAATACATTCTGGGACTTGGCAGAAGACTCACCCGGCAGTCAAGGGCAGAGTGGCCCCAGTCAATCAGAACAGCCCCCAGGATTCCTGGGGTTACATACCGTCCAGGCCGTTGTGATGGCTGTAGTTTCTTTTCCCCAGAATGCTTAGAGATGTGTGATTCGGGGTAGTTAGCATCCGCTTGGTAGTGGGGGTTTGCAGGCTTGGTGTAGATCGAATAACATTAGGTTTCTTCGCAGGATGGATCTCTGACAGGAGAGAAAAAGGTTTCTCAACTCAGAACCCTGTATTAAAAATCTCTGTACGCACTTACACTGGCTAATGGACACACATCTCGTTTCTTAATGAGCTGAGAGTCAGCGCCTCGTGAGCCAGCCGCAGACCTGCATAAGGAATTGGCTTCAAGTGTTGTTGCCATGGCTTTGCTCATCAAGCAAGTAGCTTCTTCCCTGCTGGCTGGAGATCTGAGCCTCAGGTTGTGAATGCAAACAAACAAGCCACTTCAGAAGGTCACTTGCAACATGAGATTTTCTGAGGGAATAAAGCACCTGACTCTCCAAAGTATTCAAGATCAAAAATTATCTGCAGACGTAGCCTCAAAAAAAATCACCTATGCTGCATCAAATCAGGAACATTCGGCCTGTCTCATGTGTGAGCTTTTTGAAAAATAGAATTCTTCCTCTGGCTGTGTGACCACAGTACAAGAACAGGGTCAATCCCTCCCAGCCCAGAACATTTTGATAATAGATGAAATCTGAAACCAAAGTCCAAATACAATAGTGAAAGAAGAGATGAAACATTTTGACCAAGGACACGTCACAGACCTGTAACCCGTAACGTGTACACCGTGTTTAAGTGAAGTCTATTGTGAGCCCCACAGTCCAAAACCACTTTTACTTTTTGTAGATGGACAGAAACTGCAATACTGTAGGAATGGGATTTAAGGACCTCAGTCTATTACTAATTCCTAAACCTTTTCTGCAAAGCTTAACCTGCTCGCTGTGCATAAGGGTTATTGCCCAGCATGCCAACTACGTGAGAGCCACCTGTGTTCTCATCTTCCACCCCGGGGAGGGCCCAGACAGCCTGATCTCTTGAAATTTAGGAAGTCATTGGATTGTCAGATCTTGGTCTAGTCAAGCTCCTATGATTGTCAAAGTTTAGAAGGGGTTTAAGTACTCTCAAAGAAACAATGTTTTTTTGTTTTTGCTTTTTTTCAACAAGGCACTGAAGGTTTGCAAACCTCATTCTTCACTACAACTTCTATACTCTATGCTCCATCCAAACCAGGCAACCTACTTCCCCCAGTTTTCCAAGTCCTTGGACTCACTGAAACCTTTGTCCGTCTGGTTCTCTTGGTCTCATGAGGAAAGAGAATATCATTTTCCTCTTCTGCCTTCCATCTATTCAAATACTATATCTTTCAAGACTAATCACTTCTTCAAGTAGACTAACACTCAGTAGAAATAACTACTCCTGGGGCTGGAGCGGTGGCTCAGAGGTTATGGCACTTGCCTCGCACGCACAAGGCCGTGGTTCGAACCCCAGCACCACATACACAATGAAGTGTTTAGAGTAGTGAAGGCCACATTAAAACTAAATAAAATTGATTCTCTCTTTCTCTCTCTCTCTCTCTCACAGTCCCTCTCTCTCTCTTAAAAAAAAAAAAAAAAGAGGGGTTGGGAATTTAGCTCAGTGGCAAAGCGCTTGCCTAGCATGCGCAAGGCCCCAAGTTCGGTCCTCAGCCCTGAAAAAAAAAAAAAGAAAAAAGCAAAAAAAGAAATAACTACTCCTCACCAGGCACAGTGGCACACACCTGTAATTCCTGCCACTCTGGAGGCTGAGGCAGGACATTTGCAAGTTCAAGGTCAGTCTAGGCAACTTAGCAAGACCCTATCTCAAAATAAAAAGTAAAGACAGGGAATAGATCTCAGTGATAGAGTGCCCCTGGATTGAATCCCCAGTACCAAAAATTAAAAAAAAAAAGAATCAAAAAATGAATTAACTACTTCTAGGGCTGGAGATATAGCTCAGTGGTAGAATACTTGCCTGGCTCAACCTTGGGTTGGATCCCCAGCACCTACCCCCAAACACACACATAGAAAGAAAAAGATAAAAGTACTTCTTCCTTAAAGTACCTGGTACATATGAAAACCTGTAATTTTCTAATAGCATTTAATCCTGTATTTTATTGTTTTTATTGTGTGCTTTTCCCCACTAGACAAAAATTTTTGAGGGCATGCTCTTATTCTTCTTGCTCTTCCCCAAATTACATAGTATGGTCTTGAACATAGTAAATACTCAGTAAGTTGTCATGGAGGGTTGTGGTTCAGTTAGTAAGGACAGAAGGGTTTGGGGCTCATCAGATAAGGATAGGAGCCAATTTGCCCACAGGAGAAACAATTACCCAAGGATAAATTGACTACAATGCAATGTTACACCCTGGTGGCGGTGATTGTTAACAATCAGAAACCGTACTCTTGTAGGGTGGGAAGGGGCATCCAGGAGTTGGCCCGGCAAGGGGACACAGACTGCATTCTTCAAGGCACTATCACCATTATACAGCCATACCTTTGATAACCATTATGATATTTTAGGGGGATATCAAAGCAACTTCTTAGCCCTTGAGAAATAAAACAAGAAATAAGGTGGCAGAGTAACATCAAGAATGGAATTGTGAACTTCTGAGTCCAGGAACACTCTGATAAGGACCAGGTAATACACCAAGTTCAAGGTTACACATTATTTTAAAAGATCAGATGTCTGAGGTTTGAACACTATAAATCTGGACAGAGCAATAAAGTTCACTGCAACTCCGAGTATATATATTTCACTTTTGAGAAAGTGAAAAAGAAATATTAGAAGCACAAAAACATGCCATTCTTGCTTCTAGGTATATTTAGAAATAATTTTTCTTAAACTTTGCACAAAAAGGCTTTGGCAAAGTTATGTTTATTTATTTATTCATTTTTTAAACAGAGAGAGGGACAGGTAGAGAGAAAGAGACAATCAATTTTAGTTAGTTTTTCATGTGGCTTTCATTGTAAATTTTAATGTGGATTAAAAATCAATTTGAGCTCTGGCTCAGCAGTTACAGTGTTTGCCTGGCATGCATGAGGAGCCAGGTTCGAACCCTAGCACCACATAAACAACTAAGTGTTGGAGAAACAAAGGCCAGATGAAAAATTAAAGTTGATTCTCTTCCTTCCCTTCCCTGCCCCCCCCAAATCAATTTGATTTTTTTTTTTTTGAGACAGAGGGAGGGAGGAAGAAAGAAAGTTTTTAAAAAAAATCTAGTCTTTGTTTTTTCTTCACTTGTGAATATGGCACTGGAGATGGAACTTGCGTCCTCATGTATGCGAGGCAAGTGCTCTACCGCTGAGCCACTGCTCCAGCCCTGATCCTTTTTTTTTTTTAAATAAAAGGAAAGTAAACAAATCAATCCTCCTCTATTTAAAGAATTAGAGACAGCTTCAGAATTAGTCTAAGAACTGAGAATATTCATCCTCTAAGTAATAATTGAATGATTTTTTAATCTTCCTCCTTTTACTCCATCTGTGTTTATCTCTATGAACTTACTTTTTTTGGAATGATTGTTTTTTAAAAAAAGTAAACATATCCAAAAATCTGTGTGTTGGTAATAAAAATAGAAATTACTAAACCTAAATTAACTATATATATGAAGGTACCCAATTTCACCTTTTGCAAGGCTTGGATTTAGTTTAGGTAAACATTTAGAATGGCCGGATATCTATAATATATGGAAATTAGTTGAGTTTTTCCTGCCAGATAATACCCACCTAAATACCCAATGATACATGCCAAAGGTTTCCTAGTGCTTTTGCTTTTCAGCGGACTTCCAGAGAGTTCGGCATGTCTGTCTGCATCTGGGGAGAGAAAGAAACATGGAGAAAACCAATGAGGCGGATCTCTACCTCTGCCACACCCTGCAGAAACAAAAGGTGCAAGTGGAAAATAGGGCAAAATATCCACCCGATTCCTGTATCATTTCCCTCTGGATTCGAGAAAGCCATTTCTAGTTCTGAATCCCAATCCTAAATCAGGAAGTTCTGTGGAGAACACTCACTCTAAAGCTCCATGTCACACGAGCACACGCACACACACATGCCCACCTGAAAAGCAACTGAAGCACGCTTCCTTTCTAGCCATAGCATTTCTAAATTATAGTACTAAATGTCCACAGGACAAGATGGAACCAGCCCTTCTGTAAGATTAACCTGACCTGGGAGAAGGACAGCTGCACATGTACTCCCCGCCCACGGACACAGATGGAGTGGGTCCCCATGGAGGCATCTTGACCTGACTTGGCAAAACTCAGTTCCATCAGATGAGAGCCTGGCTAGGGTAATAACAAGCAATTTTGCTTTATCACACGGATCCTCTATCCCTCAGGTATTAGTATGATGTCATTTGTGCTGAGATTTAAAAGGTTACCTGTATAGAGAGTCTTTCATCCAACAGTCAGAATAGTAAGATACTGTGAGGATGGATATTAGCTCATAAGAGATTCCATCATACTCTTCATACCATGTTGTAAGACATTTTAGACCCAGAAAAATAAAGCATACAACACAATCACTGCATTTTAATTAGCTGTCATTAAGATGGAAAGTATGGAACTTGGCTGCATCACGTCAAATGGGATGATATAGTTTTAAGAGACAAAATAAAACTCAAACTTTTTTAAACTCAAAGATGTCATAAAGCTTGCATAGCTTTGGCCAGGGTCATTCTATGTTCATGCCTTTTCCCCACCTTCAAATATTTGACAAAAATGTCCTATAGGCTTTCTGATCCTATAAGAGAATTTTTCCTTTTGCGAAATGAGATTACTTCTCTGGGCATGCATAGAAGTTTACTTTGATAATCATAGGAGTTCTTTGTGCTATTAGTGCTAAAATGTAAAATTTAATCTAGAATCTCAGTTTAAAATGAAAATGGACTTTGTCATGAGCTCTAACCCCTCTTCACCACAGAAACTCTCTTCTAAAAACTATTAAACAGAAGGTAGAAAAATAACATTTGGGAAAAAACCTATTAAAATTGACAAAGGACATACTGCAGAGAGCCTTAAGCACCAGGAACCCAATATGTACCGCAAGCACTGGCTAATTATTAGGCACCCACAGACAACTACAAAAGATCCAATTTCCTTTCCTCCTACTCAGTTGATTCCCTTTGGGGGGAAAATAAATTAATAAGCTATAAAGCTTTTCACCTGTTGTTGAATAATAGTGGGGATACTGGCAGAAACATAAGCATATTTTGGAGAGGTAATCTAAATAAACATCAGGATATAACTCAAACCTATAAGGATCAAATACCTCTCAAATCAATAAGCCGTAATATAACATAGTTTCTAATATCGCCACTTCCCATAAAAATTCAAGTTATATTTAGAAGAGGTAAAGGTGAAACCGCCATTCTCCTCTATTAATAAAGCTCGAGTGAATCGTCTTGGTCATTTCTTCAATGTCTCCCACAAAGGCAATTATTGTATTATTAGTATAACTTCACTCTTCATGCCATCTACCACGTCCACAGGAAAACTGCCACTATGCCGGCAGTCGATGGTCACTGATGGCTATCACCATCACTGTGGCAAGAATCAGCACAGCCCTCAGAGGGGTCATCAACACAATACCAACACAATACCAAGGACAGTTCATTTTACACAATACTAATTTGCTTCTAACTTTTCATTAAATTAATAGTATTAATTATGCAATGTTCCAAGTGAAAATTTATATTTCAGGGCACCTCTGATAGAGGAGACCAAAGTTCTTTGGAAGGAACCATATTCCATTAATCTTCATTATAAAGTAGTTGGTGGCAAGAATTATCAGCCTAAGTTACTGAGAAACTAGAAGGTGCTAAAATGACCCAGTCACTATTTAACACATGAAAAATAGCAGCCATTAAGTGAGAAAAATACATTCTCTCCTGAGGTGATGAACATAGTTCTCTGGTCCACACTGGTGTAATACTGGGCTGCAAAGATAAGGTTAAACTTACTGCTCCTTGGCAATCAGTCCTTAGTCCCAAATCACTTATCTACCTCGACTTAATCAGAGAGAGAAGCATTGAAAGTGCACAAAGAAATGCCCAAAGAACGCTGAGGGGGCCAGGTGTGGTGGTGCATGCCTGTGATCTTAAGGAGGGAGGCTGAGGCAGGAGGATCCAAATTCAAGGCCAGTCTCAACAATCTGGGGAGGCCCTAAGTAACTTAGCAACGCCCTGTCTCAAAATAAAAAATAAAAAGGACTTGGAATGTGGCTCAGTGGTAAAGCAACCCTAGGTTCAGTCCCCAGTACCAAAATAAACAAACAACCCTAAGGGAATCAAAATCAGCCCAGAGAGAGGGAGAACATCTGCATCGCACTTTTGGCTGGGCATATTTCTTTAGCCTCCTACAAGATGATCTATATTTCCTTGAGGTAAATGTGGGATGACGAATTACTTTTATTGTAACTTATAGCTGTATTTATGCAATGATTTGGAAATATGGGGGGGCATTGAGACAGAAAATCTGCAAAATATACACACTAAATTAAAATGCACAAAAAACATTTACATGGGCTTTAAGAATCCTATCAAGTGCCTGGAGAGGTGGTTCAGTGGCATGTGCAAGGACCCGGGTTCAAATCCCAGTGTTGGAGAAACAAAGACCAGATGAAAAAATAAATAAAATTGATTCTCACTCTCTCTCCTACAAAGAAAGAAAGAAAGAAACAAAGAATCCTGTCAAAACCATCAGTAGGATTTGCATATAGAACTCTAAAGGCATTTCTAACAAGACACAACCCAGGAATAATAAAAATTTTTTATAAACTACATTCAAAAAAATTTGGCAAATACATTTTGTGTGTGTGTGTGTGTGTGTGTGTGTGTGTGTGTGTGCAGTAATGGGGATTTAACCCAGGGGCACTCTAGAACTGAGCTGCCCCTGTCCTTTTTTATTTTAAGACAGGGCCTCCCTGAGTTGCTGAGGCTGGCCTCAAACTTGCAAACATCCTGCCTCAACCTCTCCCAATTGCTGGGATTACAGTTGAGTACCACTGCATCTGTCTGGCAAATACATCATCAACAAAGTCAAAGACAAGATGGGGGAAGTATTTACATCACATATCACAAACAAAGACCTAACAGTTAAGATGTTAAAATTTTCAAAAGTCTCAAGAGTTTTACCTAATAAAAAACAGACTGGGGTAGAAACAGTTGACAGAAAAGGAAATACAAATAGATTTCAAATATATAAAATGATTTCTATCTCACTTAAGATGAAAAACGCAAGCTAACATAAGTTATGCTTCACTCATCAGCTAGACAAGGGCTTTGAAGATGGGTAATGTTGCTGGCAAGATTCTAGAAACAGGCATTCTCCAGATATTGTAGGTGGGAGTATAAACTGAAAGTTTTCTGAGGGCACTTGGGTTATGAATCTCAAAATTAAAAATGCATGTTCCACGACCCAGGCTTTCATATATGGGGATCTACCTCATAAAATATTCGAAATCTTTTTGGTGCCCCAGATTGAACCCAGGGCCTCAAGAGCATCCTAATCATGTGCTCTCAAAGGACTGATGTGATGTATTAAGTAAAGAAAGCAAGTTGCAGAACAATGAGACTATATTAACATCTGCATAAAAACAAAGAATAGACATAGTAGACTCTTACAGATGCACAGAATAGCTCTGGACACTTAAGATGATAATAAATCAGGAGTGACAAAGGTGATGATATTTGTAACCACTGTTGTACCTTTAAAAAAATTTAAAGTATCCACCCAAAAACACTTTTTAAGCTCTACTGAAAATACTAAAATAAGCAAACCAAAACTTTTCTCTGCTGACATTTCAGAGCTTAACATTTCAGAAAAGCTTACACAATTGCTAACAGTAACTTTTGCTGAGAAATCTTTAAAATTTGTCATGAAATGGGATCTTGGGATACTTTCCAAAGTTGCATTCCCATCTTCAAACAGAAAAATGACTCTCAGGAACTCCCAAATAATGACACTGGGGAGCACTGCTACCATGCAAGGCTTGTGTAGATTCAGAAGCACTTAATTACCTATGTAAATTACCAAGGTGACAGGCAAATCACCTGGACCTACTTTTCTAGAAACTTTAGTTTCATTTACAGAATTCTAACACACCTACTTATCTCAGTCTGAAGATTCTGAATCTCAAATAGAGATGGTTCTGTGCTCATCTGATGTTTGATGATTCTGTCCATCTTGGACAGTCACCTGGTGATCCTGAAGGAAGGTCTGGTGGCACTAATAAAGGAGAAACACTATTATCGTTGCATTGTTTGTTTAACTGGGGGAAAGAACATTATGAGGGAGATGGGACAAGATGTCTAAACTTGTTGTGTTACCACCTGTGCTGCTGGGGTGCAAACCCTGTCAATGATATGGTACTTTTTTTTAAATGTTATTTTACTTTTTGGTCTACTAATCCATTTTTGATAAGCACTAACTGAATGGTAGAACTGGACATTTTACGAATGTTAGAAACTTCTGGCACGGACTACGTGAAGGTGCATTTATTATTAAATTTTTATGTATTTTGGAAAGTTGGTTTTAAAGAATTTTTTCCACATACATATTTATTTTTTATTTTGAGATAGGGTCTAAGCTCCTGAGGCTGGCTTTGAACTTGCAATCCTGCCTCAGCCTCCTGAGTCACAGGAAAACAGCATGCGCCACCATGCCCAGCCCACACATATATTCTTAAACGCACGCTGGAAACACTGCATACTTCAGTTCTTAACTTATTTCTTTAGTAGGAGACATTTCCATAGTTTGAATCAAAAACCTTTAAAATGGTGAACACTGTAAAAAATCTCCTTTCTACCCACCTTTCCCTTAGTCTGTTTTCCTTCCCATGAACACCACAATTTTTTTTCCCCTTTTGGTACTGGTGACTGAACCCAAGAGTACTTCACTACTGATCTATATCCCCACCCCTTTTTATTTTGAGACAGGGTCTTGCTAAGTTGCTTAGAGCTTCATTAAGTTACTGAGGCTGGGCTGGAACTTCAGATTCTCCTGCCTTAGCCATTTTTTTTTCCCCTGAAGAGAGAGGGACAGTGAGAGAGGGAGGGAGAGAATCACTTTTATTTAGTTTTTCATCTGGTTTTTGTTGTTCTGACACTTAGTTGTATACGTGATGCTGGGGTTTGAACTCGTGTCCTTGAGCACGCTAGGCAAGTGCTTTAACTGCTGAGCCACCGCTCCAGCCCCAGTTTAGGCTTAGTGGAATTACAGGTGTGCACTACCACACCCAGTTTCGACATCATTACTTCTTGCAGATTCCCTTTTTACTATAATAATATGCTTTAGTACATACTTCTAAATGACAATAAAACCAAAGGGTGTTGAAAAAACACCTGAAAAAATTCCCTCTAAAGCTGGGCAAGGTGGTGCATACAATCACTGTTAATTTAGGAGGCCAAGGCAGGAGGGTGACAAGCTACCAGCCAGGCTTGGCAGTTTAGGAGACCCTGTCTCAAAAATAAAATTAAATTAAAAGAAGGGCTGTGATGCAGCTCAAAGGTAGAGTACCCCAGAGTTCGATCCCCAGTATCAAAATAAATTTCCCTTTAAATAGGTATGACCTTGTGAGCTGTAACTGTGATGAAGTTCTCCCTGATCTATTTCAGTTTCTCTTCTTAGCTTGCTGCTTCACTTTTTATAGGCTGTCCCCCC
>PVKS010037594.1:0-18519 GCA_004027875.1 Aplodontia rufa
CAAAAAAAAAAAAAGGAAGGCACAGAGGTTATATGCCACTTAAGGGCAGAGCATGCGCAAAGGTGGGAGTACACTGAGGTTTACACTCTGGTCAGACAGATGTGCTCCCTCCAGGCTCAAGCACTCAAATTGACTCCAGCAAATAATATCTTAAAGACTTTTCCTGGGTGGGTGCCTCAAACTTTTCCAGAAATCCTGAAAGTAGCCATTATATTTGTTTCTGCCCACACTGCGCTGGGCTCTGTGCTATAATGATCCACACATCAACAATCTCTGTAACAGCTGGATGCTTCTGGCTGCCCTACAACATCTGTATTTTCCAGATCTACTCTCCCATTTAAAAGATAAAAAAAAATAGACTCCACGTTCATTTTTATTGGTTTCCATTTGGGTAATCCTTGGTTTCTTTGTGCAGAGCTCTTTCTCCCCACCCAAGATTTCATCATTTTACCTTCTCCTTTGGCTTCTTATTTCTTCAACCAGTTTGTCAGGCCCAGGGCATCCTCAGGCACTTTCCAAGTTAGTGGTATATTCCTTTTCCAGGGCTGTGTAACAAAGTATCACGAACTATGTGGCCTCAGCAACAGACATTTATTGGCTCATGGTTCTGGAGACTAAATAGATGGAATTAATGTGTTGGCAAGGTTGGTTATTTCTAAGAACTAGAAGGAGGAAACTGCTCCAGGTCTCTCTGGATTGCAAGTGACTGTCTTCACCGTTTTTCCACACCATCTGCCCTCTACAGAGTACATCTAAATTTCCCCCTTTTTATAAAGACACCAATCATTGCATTAGGGCTCAGCCTAATGACCTTATTTTAACTTGGTTGCCTCTGTTAAAGATCCTATTTCCAAAATAAAATCACATTCTGAGGTATTTAAATGTATGAAGGGGGGGGGGCAAACGTCTTTCCCTAACATATGGGTGGTTGTCACTCGCCTGTTACCTTATCTCTTCCTCCTCCAAGACATTTTTTCCTCAAACTAGGTGCATGTTCCTGGGGTCTAAGAACCCTTAATATAGGTAATTTACAGCTTTGGAGTGGGAAATGCACACAACCTTGAATCAGATCTAAATAATCTCAATCTTTCAGGTCCTTTTCAGCATGAACACACACACTGAAAACTAACATTTCAAAAAGTTTCACAATTTTGGGGGTTATCCTATGGCGATCAGATAAAGGTCTTGATGGGAAGTTGTATTGCACAGTAGCTAAGAACATAGGTTTTTGGGCTGGAGCAGTGGCTCAGTGGTTACAGGCTTGCCTGGCATGCGTGAAGACACAGGTTTGAACCCCAGCACCACATACAAAAACAGGTGTCGGAGCAACGAAAGCCACATGAAAAACTAAATAAAATTGATTCTATGTTAAAAAAAAAAGGACATAGGTTTTAGGGTTGGGCAAATCTGCATTAAGCCCTATTTAATCCTTTGCAAAACAGAAATAATATGTACAATAGAACAGTGTCTGCCAGCCCAGGCCCTCAGTTTTCTCATTCCATGAAGGTTCCAGACTCCATCGATGAATATTCTACTTTGTGATTTAGGGAGAGCAGTCTTAACCCTCTTTCCTGATTTCTTTTTTCTAAACATTCTTCTAGTCAAGTGCATAAAAACCAACTAGGTGTTATAGTAAGGCAAATTCCTTAACGGAAGTTGGAGTCTATTTTCAGATGTACTGGTCTCCATTACATTTTGACCTAATCAAAATTTTGAGGCTAATCTGGCTAGATTCAAATCTGTCTGTCTAAAACTGATCAATCTTCAAAGAAGCTAAAGAGAGTCCAAGCTGTTTTGGGGACAAGCTAGTTAGGAGGTTGACACTGAGCTGTTCCCAAAGTTTCCACTTGTGGGGCTGGAGTGATGGCTCAGAGTTTCAAGTGCCTGCCCAGCACGCACAAGGGTGTGGCTTCAAACCCTAGCACAACATACACAGCAAAGTGTCAAAGAAATAAAGGCCAGATGAAAAATAAAATTGATTCTTTCTCTCTCCTTCTTTCCCTCTCTCTCTCTCTAAAAATAAAGTTTGCACTTGTGATTGTCAATTGCAAAACTGGAATTATTCTTGATCTCCGGTATCTATTGTTTTCAGGCATGATCGTCTGAAGTCAAGTCACATGAATTAATCCACATCAGCGTGCTTTTCATTCCAGACCTGGGCGACTGGATGGAAGAGTCATAATCAGTGACTGATGCTCAATCTGCTTGAGGCTACATTAACATATATAGGCTACATCCCTATCCCGCATGAAATTTAAGTGCCTGGAGGGAAGGCACTGTGTCCCATGAATCCTTATGAACCCTTCTCACTATACTGCTAGTCCTAGTGTGGCATTTACATAACAGTATTTAGTTGTTTAATTGGACATTTTTCTAATTATCCACATGTATGCAGTGCCAACCACTGGGTACCCTAAAGTTTACACAATTCAGAGGATATCTTTAAGAAAATCACAAATGTAAAACTGAACATAAAACTGAATACTTCTTCTGGATGAGAACAGAAACCAGAGTACAATAAAATTTAAAAGACACTTTATAAAACAAAAATTTTTAAATACAAATTTTAAAAATTTGGTCTATCTTAAACCTTCAGCAGTAGGGAAGGAAAAGAACATTGCCTGTTATAATTATACCATAAGTTACTCAAAACCCAGGAAAATCCCTATATTTTTAAAAAAGATATTTTCTCCTACATCTATATGTTTTTTCCTATGTTTTGGACTACATATTCATTAAGTTTTTGAATGAGATTTTTAATACACTTTATTTTTTAAAAAACAATTTTCAATTTATGGGAAAAATTGAAGCACTCTCATAAGCCTCTCACTCAATTTCCATAATTATTTTTTTTTAAGAGAGAGGGACAGTGAGAGAGAGACAGAGATAGAAAGAATCAACTTTATTTAGTTTTTCATGTGGTCTTCATTACTCAGAGACTTCTTTGTGTACGTGGTGCTGGGGTTTGAACTTGCGTACTTGCGCATGCAAGGCAAACGCCTTAACCGCTGAGCCACCGCTCCAGCCCCAATTTCCATCTTTATTAAAGAGTTGTTCATATCATACAGTGAGCCAATATTGATAGATTACTGTAACTAAAATCCATCCATTTTCTGTGTCCCAGTCAAGATGCCACACTGTATTTAGTTGTGATGTCTCGTAATGTCTCCTTAGGCTCTTCTTGGCTGGAGGAATGTCTTAGATTAGCCTTGTTTTTCAGGATCTTTACAATTTTGAGGAATACTGGTCAGGATTTTGTTCAACATCCTTCTTTTGGCATTTCTCGAATGTTTTTCCCATGGTTAAACTGGGATTATGGATTTGAGGCAGGAAAGTCACATAGGACTTTCATTTTCTTTTTCTATTTGTTTTGTTTTGTTGGTTGTACTAGGGATTGAACCCAGGGTCTCTCAAATGCTCGGCAAGCACTCTACCACTGAGCTATACATCCCTGAGCTCTTACGACATTTTTAATAACATGATTTTCTGTAGAAAGAATAGAAAGAAAATTCAGTCTTTCCTTGAACATGATTTATGGAATTCTTCTGAGGGTTGAGATGTTGGCAAGAATGAAATCTATTGCTTTCCATTTTAAATGCTTGATGATTGGAAGAATGTTCTGTGGGATACCTTCTGGCTATGCACATTTCACTCTCAGTTTCTCATCCCCTGACCACATACTTTCAGGTGCCTCAGAGCAGGTTGATATGAAGATATGAATCTCTAGTGTTGAAACTCTTGCCAGGATGCTAAGTTGGCACAGAGGGTGGAGTAGTCTTGAAGGCAATCTTGTTGATGGAAATTTCATAAAGATAGCTCCCCAAACCCAAAGAAACATATGACCAACACCAGTTCCCCTTAGCTGGGTTCCAAAACTGACTTCAGCACTACCAAGTAAGGGTCATGACAAAGGAGACAGAATAGATAGTGATGGCTAAATCAGCTGATAGTAGCTCAATCATCTTTTGCAATATTTACAGGAACTTTTAACTGTGTAAGCATGTGGCTAGGGCCCCTCCCTAAATATCACAGGGCTTCTGTGTGTGGATCTGAAAATTAAGCTATATTAGCATCAAAGTTAATGTGGCCCAGTTGGCAAATCTTCTTGTAGTTTCTGTGCTACTGTTTGGATTTGCTAGTACAACTCTCTTGGACTGGTGGCAGTAGGGAAGAAGGGGCCTTTCCACCAACCAACGCTGTTCTGTAACTACTGATCATTATCACGTTGTCTTCAGTGGCCCTAATTAAGCCATAGTTTCTCTTTATCCACAATCCCTTTCATTTTAAAATGCTGGTGAGCCACTGGTTTTGTCTGCTTTATGGGAAAGAGTTAGTCTGCAGCTGCCCAGGCAGTAACTGTCCTGAGTATTACTCTCCTCCAACTCCCCCAGCCTCTGCTCAGGTCCTTTCTTGTCATTGCAATTCTGCCCAACCTAGAGCCATTAAAGAAGCCAGGGCTTCCAGACCCCACCCAGAACCTCCACACCACTCCACTTACTATTTCTTGGTATGAAGATTTCTTTAGCCAGTACCAAGACTTTATTTAGTCCTCCATATAACTCAAATGGCTTCTCATTCTCAACCAGTACCATTTAAACCCTTCCCACAGTCTCCTAAGATACCCTACATATCCTGTACCTGCTTTCCTTAACAACCAGTTTATCTTTCATTTCCCTCTCCAGAGAGATGGAACTCTGTGCAGGTTAAGACCCAGAAGTATGGCATCAGATTGCTTGGTTCAAATTCTATTACTTGTTAATTACAGACTCAGGGCAAATAACTCAGATCACTAGCTTTTTAAACTGCCGAGTATAAAGCTGTATTGCATCAAATCTAAATCACAGTTATAAAATGCACTATTATCTTATGTATCCCTGAGAAAGAGAAAGGCTACTTATTTGAATTGCAAGATACCCTTATTCAAAGATGCACCCTATATCGGTTAGCTTTTGTTGTATAACAAATCACACCAAAATTTAGTAACTTAAAAGAACAGTCATCTATTAGCTCCTAATTCTGTGTGTTCGATCTTGGGTTTGGTGTACCTAGGTGATTCCTATGCTGGTTTCTGTTGGGCTCTGTCCTGCAGATACTGTCAACTGGTGGATCATCTGGGTCTAGATATGCTGGGATGGTCTCTCTCACACGTTTGTTGATTGACACACCATTTGCTGAGGTCCGTCAGTTCTCCACATCGCTACTTCAGCAAATTAATTCAAGCATGTTCAAATGTGTTCTCAGGTTCCAACACAGCAAAGAGGACAAGCCTCAAGGTGTAACTACTTTTCAGACCTCCACCTACATCATGTTTGCTGTATTTCCATTGTTCAAAGCAAGCAAGTGACATGTTCATGTCAAAAATCAGTATGAGAGGGCTCGGCAGTTATGGCCTTTTCCTGGCATGCACGAGGACGTGGGTTCAAAGCCCAGCACCATGTACACAATGAAGTGTCTGAACAATGAAAGCCATTTGAAGAATGAAATAAAATTGATTCTCTCTTTCTCGCTCTCTCTCTCTCACTGTCCCTCTCTCTTAAAATAAAAAAAAAAAAAACAGTATGAGAAAGGACTTTCTAAGCACATGGATAGAAGGACCAGGAATTTTGTGGCCACTTCACAAACAATCCTCCACAATCCTGATTCCATAGATTTTAAAGTCTGAAAAACTGTATGCTTAAGAGCACATAGAACCTGGTAATTGTGCTTACCTCAGAGCTTTGCTAAGTGAGATAATATCATGATATCTGTAGGGCACTTAGAACAGTGCTAGGTCCCTAGTGATTGCTCTATAAATGGTATTAATATTATTTTTGCTTCTCTTTGGGAAGCCTTTGAGATTATGCATCTTTGCCTGAAACCTGGTAAATTCTTATTCATCCTTCCAAACCTAAATCAGACATTGCTTTCTCCAGAGCACACATTCAGAGTTTGTTGTTCCCAGAGCTGTGTCAACCTGTACTTGAGACACATTGCCTTTGTTCTGGCAGGTTGTAATTTCCATTCATGTAGGACCAGGAGCCTGGGAGCCATTCTGAATCTAGACACCTTCCACCACCAAGCCAATCTAGAGCCTGGAGCTTGCTATTATGTTTATTTAATTAAACTGACAAGTCACCTCCAATAGAAGGGCTTCTAGTTCCCCTAGGAATAATCTCTCTTTCCTCTGGAGCATGCCTGCAGCTCTTTATCATGATTCTAGTGAAGGACTTGTTACACTGCCCTGGGACTGCAGGATAGTGGAATATGGACACAAAATGCATCCAACTCCTCTCTTTATTGCACAGGGCTCCCTAGCACCCTGCCTGGTGATAGCAGTAAATCCTGTCCAAATACCTGTTGAATGAACAAAAACAGAGTTTTCAATCTCTATGTTATATCCAAGAAGGCCCATAGCCAAAAGTCCAGAGTAGAATTGGATTTACTATTTAATCCATCAGTAGTTGTTTTCTTACTCTGTTCCCAGGGTCTAAGCTCCCCTGGTTTCCTTCTTCTTTTCAGATCACAACACAACACAGCCACACCTCCAAGTGTGTGAGAGAGAATAACTGTAGGTCTTGTTCCTGTAACTGTGGCCACTCTAATATACCCAACCATAACATGCACACACACACACACACACACACACACACACACACACACACACACAGTGATTAAGTTTCTCTGAGTAGCAAGTGGAGAATGACTGGGACTTGTGCCAGGTCATTCATCACTCTTTATTCCTGCCAGGAGGACACCAGTTCCTCCTGGAGTAGGTATTTCACCTTGGAGGAATGTTGAAATGGAGTGACTGGAGCAATGACAACCTTCTTCCACTGCTCACCTTCTTCTTCTCCGTTGTACCAGGAAGTGTCACACCAACACCTGTGTGTGACCATGAACTCGCATCTCAGCTTTGTGGAGGTCTTGGACCACCATGGGCATGGATAAAAGATACAGATCTTCACCTCGTAAACATTTCCCATAATCTTTCTATGGGCGTCTTCGGGTCCCTAGTTAAGAGCCCTGGGTATAAAACATGAAGAGTACTAGATTTGTAGTTATAACGATTAAGTTCAAAACCTGATTCTACCTCCTCCTACTTCTGTGACTATCTCTTTTAACGTTGATTTCACATCTTTAAATCAGAATAACAATCACTAGCACTTTAGGTTGTAAGGGGCCTGCCACAGAATAGGCCCTTTGTTCACTTCCCCATCGCTGCCTTCCAGATATGTGGTATGGTGCTAGCCGTATGGCACATGTAGTTAGCTATGGGGGAGGGGATTTCATTCTAAGTTTAGGTCTTCATGTATTTGCTTAAGAGTATTTATTGAGCATTTAATATGTGCGAGCCATTGTGGTAGGTGCTGGGGTATGCAGGTAGATGTGTGTGTGTGTGTGTGTGTGTGTGTGTGTGTGTGTGTATGTACCTGGCCCTGACCATGCAAGGTGTACAGAGTTGAATAAATAAATATGGGAGCTCAAAAATCTCATGGTCTGATAGCCTAGTTCCAGTCTATTCCTGGAATGCAATATATTCTAAAGTTTTTAGCACAAAACATTTTATCTAATTAACCTACTAAAAAGATAAGATTATTGATAACTCCAACACTTTGGTCTTGTGATCAAAGTCTGACCCTTGTTTGGCACCCACTATCTCTGTGTATCCACATTCTCTTCCTTGACTGTTACATTCTAAGCCAAGAGTCCCCATCAACACTATTCTTGAGTTGTCAAAACTGAGTGAGGTGCCTTTGGCCTGGGTATATTGAATACAGGGTTTTGGAATTAGTTCAATGAGGTAAATATCAGTGTTGTCACTGAATAAAATAGATTATAATATTGCATTCTGTATAGCTAAATTTTATTTTTTTTAAAGAAAGAGGGAGAGAGGAAGAGAGAGAGAGAATCTATTTAGTTTTTCGTGTGGCTTTCGTTGCTGCATCACTTGGTTGTGTACGTGGTGCATACTTGCACATGTCAGGAAAACGCTGTCACTGCTGAGCCACCACTCCATCCACACTGGTTTATTAAATTGTGTTTTTTGAATACTGATTTTTATATCTGATGAAAATACCTATTTTTAAAATACTTGACATTCTTTACTATAGTTGTCCATTTGAAATGTAGGCAGCTCATGGTGTTGCAGACATTTGGACTGTGTTGGAATCATCTGGATGCCTCTCTTTTCAGGGTGTATTCTTCAAGTCGAGCAGTTTACCAGCCTGGTATTATACTGCTGGTGTATTAGGCTCCAATGTTGCCCAAAATCTGACCTTTTGGTAATAATCTGGAGAGAATAGACTTAAGTAATTGTAATATTCTGAAATCTGTCTCCTTGGTGGTGTTCCTCCTGTGGTACCATCTGCCATCAGTTCCCATAATTTACATATTAAATAAAAACAATGCAGTGATCTAGTTTAAACTTTAGGTTAATTGTTCTGCTTCTGTTTGCCTTCTTTTCAAGTGTGCCCACCTTTACTCTCAACTCCCTTAACAGGCACCTACTATTTTACACAGTGCTGTTGAGTTGCAAGACCTCTGACTTCTTGATTGTAAGCGACAGAAATCAACTATGATTCATTTGAGTAGATCAGAATTCACTGGAAGGAAAGTGGAGAATTTCAGAGTCTGAAATATCTGATCTGGCTCAACAGCTAGGAGGCAGGAGAAACCCCAGCTATCTTTTAACAAGAATGGTCTCGTCAGGATGTTGTCACCACGGTTGCACTCGCTGCCCGCAGGCTGATGCCACTGGACACTGCTGCTGCAAGCGGGTCCCAGCCCTCTACTTACAGTCACTAGAGGCTCAAATTCGAATCGAGAGCTTCTGGTTGTCAGTCTTCGGTCCTGTGCCTGTGCCCTTACTGTTAGGGGTGGAGAGAGAAAGGGGCTCTCTCTGCTTTGTCATCTGCAGTTGCAAAGAGGATATTGTGACTCCCCTGTCTCCAAGCAGGAAAGGGGCTAAATACTACTGGATAGTAATAACTGACAGTGGACCACGTTTTGTATTCAATAAGGCATGTGCTAGGGCTGGAGTTAGTTGGAGCACAGGAATTATTTGCTTCTTGGGGACTTGGTGTGGGAGAATAATGGGACTCCCCAGTGGTGTAGACCTTGAAGCAAAGTTGTGAAGGATAAATGGATCAGAATCACCAAGCAGATAATAATACACCCAGGAATAAATCAGAGCATGCACAGAGGCCAGAATATGGAATAGCATAGAGTGTGAAGTTGGGGGAGTAGAGGAAGAAGATGGGGACCAATTGGCAGCTCTCCTCAGCCAGCTTGGATGATGGGACTGGGTGAAGAAGGGTGCTGCACAGAATGAAACACATCTGCATTTCAGAAAGCTGACTTGTATCTCTCTATGGAGGGTGTGTCTCCATAGAGATGTGTAGATTGGGATAGGCTTGGAGGAGGCCTGGGGAAACCAAGCTTCTAATTCTGATTCTTTCACCACAAATTAGTTCTGATTTGTCCTCCAACTCAATCTTTAATTGTCTAGACCTCCTTTTTCTCATCTTATCAATGCTTAGATTGGGTAAGATGATTCTATTGTGGCCCATTCTTCCTTTTAAATTCTAGGACTTACAGAATGGCAGTGATAAAGAATACAAATAGCAATAAATGCTAGCGAGGTTGTGGGGAGAAAGGAACACTTGTACATTGTTGTGGGACTGTAGACTACTACAATCACTCTGGAAAGCAGTATGGAGATTCCTTAGAAAACTAGGGATGGAACCACTGAATGACCCAGCTATCTCACTCCTGGTGAGATAGCTAAAATCAGCATACTACAATGACACAACCACATTAATGTTTATAGCAGCATGACTTAGAGTAACTAAATTATGAAATCAACCCAGATGCCCATCAATAGATGAATAGATTAAGAAATTGTGATATGTATATACATATACTATATATATATATATAGAGAGAGAGAGAGAGAGAGTGAGAGAGTGAGAGAGAGAGCGTTCTACTGAGCCATAAAAAAGAATTAAATTATGCCATTGTCTGGTAAATGGATGGAAATGGAGAATATTGTGCTAAATGAAATTAGCCAAACTCAGAAACTCAAAGTTTGAATGTTTTCTCCCATAAGCTAGAGTAAAATAAAGGAAAGGGTGAAGGAAGAATGAGATAACATACAGAACCTATCAAATCCAAATTAATAGATGAGAGGAAGAAATTCTAGTAGAGTAGAGGAAGAAGAATGGGACAGGGAGGGAGGACAGGAGCATAAAGTGGGGAGATCATGAACTAAAATAGATTTCCATGCATGTATGAGTTTGTTGGGATGAACCCAACTACTGTGCATAACTATAAAGCTCTAATAATAATTTAAAAAATTCTAGGACTTAGTTACTCTAAAGGCAGATTGGAATATAACTATTAAGAGGCTTATATTCCAAGGTAAGATATTTGAATCACTTATTTATTTATGCAACAGATATGTATCGAGTGTTATATAAGCCAAAAGCAGCGCCTGGCTTCAAGCAAATAGAACAAATAAGAAAAGTCCTTACCACTGTGTGAGGTCTGTAGAATGAGGTTTTACATTCTAGCAAGTGTGGGTCAGGGGGACATCCAGCCAACATTAATCAACCACATAATATAAGGTATAAGATACTATAAAAAAGTAAAGCAGGTTAGAGGGCTTGAGAGCAACAGGACCCAGGCACTCTACACAGGCTGGCAGGGATTGTTTCTCAAGGAAGTGAAAGAGATTTTGAGGAGAGGTTTAAATGAAGGAAGTGATCAAGTTTCATGAAAACATACAGAACTCTTTTCCTAGTAGAGGGATTAAGGGCAAAGTCTCAAAGTGGTATGTTTAAGGAGAGTAGCAGTAAGGGAATTTTCAGGTAAACGAAAGAACAAATGCAAAGGCTCCATGTCATGTTTAAGAAACATCAAGAATGTCAATAGGATGTGATGGAGTGGGCCAGAAAAGAGTGACAGCAGATGCCTTCAGAGAGGTGGTCAAGGGTCAGCCTTGCTCCATGGATTGTTGATTATTCCATTCTTCAGTGTGGGAGGCACTGGGCAAGGCTCTGAAAGCACAGCCATGAGCTGGCATGGCTTCAAGGAACTTAAAGCCCTTCTAATGGGCTCAGAAGAACAGCAATCACCTTCTAAGTCATCAGACTTATTCCCTATTACTCCATATCTCACCACCTCTAATCTAGTCAAATTCTTCTGGTCCATTAACTTCTTTTTTTTTTTTTTTGTACCAGGGTTGAACCCAGAGGTGCTTTACCACTGAGCCACATCCCCAGACTTTTTTTATTTTTAATTTTGGCCTCGCTAAATTGCTGAGGCTGGCTTTGAACTTGCAGTCTTCCTGCCTCAGCCTCCCGAGTCACTGGGATGATCAGCCATGCACCACTGTGCCGGGGTCTTTTAAAATTTTGCTCAAGTTGTTTGCTTGGCCCAGTTTTGTCCTTATTCTCATCCCACACATCCAAGTCTTCCTTCGCCTAAGGCAGGAGTGTATATTTAGATGACTGCCCCTAGCTGTTTCTGCCTTGCACTTTGTATACTCTATACTAATGTACATTTGTTCAATACAGATAAAAATCATCTTGTTACAGTAAAGTGCATCAGGCATTTCTTAAAATCTTCATCAGAAGGACAATAATGCTTCACAGAGATTCTGAAGAGGTTAGCAGTACCTGGTTAGTTATGAATAGTGGCACAGGTGAGAGATGAAGGTGGCTTGTACTGAGGCTGCAGAAGTGATGGTGGAGAAAATGCACATATCTAGAAAACATTTTTCCATAGAACTGGCAGAACTGTTTCTTGGTTGGATGGGATTGAGCGATGGTGATAATGGCAGGAAAAGACTAGAAGAATGGAGGACTCAAGAGTGATTTCTAACCAGGCTTGGTAGCACACACCTATAATCCCCAGCAACTCAGGAGGCCGAGGCAGGAAGATAGCAAGTTCAAGGCCATCCTCAGCAACTTGGCAACACCCTCAGTAACTTAGTGAAAGCCTGTGTCAAAATAAAATACAAGCCTCTGATGTGGCTAAATAAAACAAGCCACTGATGTTGCTCAGTGGTTAAGCACCTCTGGATTCAATCCAAAAAAAAAAAGAATGATTTCTAGGTTTTTGCCCTGAAAAACTGAATAAATCATGGTGCCATTTACTAAGAGTATAAAGACTTTGGCAGGAACCACCTTGTGGGGAAAATTAAAAATTCTGTTCTGGAAACGTTAAGTTGGAGATGCTTACTACCTATCTAAATGGAACTGGCAAGCAGAGAGATGTCCTCAGGGGATATCAGGGCTGGAGACTCTGATATGGGAGATAGATTATTGCAAATTTTTTCTATCTCCCTCTCCAACTTTAGGTTACGATAAGGGAGTGGTAGAACTGATTCTCAAGAGAAATTAATAAACAATGACCATGTATTCATTCATAGTTTCATTTGTTTCTCAAATAGTTATTGAGTGCTTTTCAGGGCCAGGTATTGAGCTGAGTTCAAGAACAGATACAATCACTGCCTTCATTGAGTTTGACATCTAGACATCTATGCAATAGAATGTGAGTCTAGTGTGTAAGTTGAAATTTTTTAGTAGCCTCGTTAAAAAGGTGAAACAAATGAGGTCAATTTTAGCTGTTTACTTATTTAACCCAATGCATCCAAAATCAGTATCATTCCATCAACATGAAAGTTCTTTTTGCCAGGAGTAGTGGTGCATACCTGTCATTCCAGTGGCTAGTGCTGGAGGATCACAAGTTCAAAGCCAGCCTCAGCAACTTGACAAAACCCTAAGCAACTTAGCAACATGCCGTCTCAAAATAAAAAAATAAAATAAAATAAAAAGAGCTGGGGATATGACTCAGTAGTTAAATGCCTCTCAAAATCCTTTGTGTACCTTATACATCCAGCATACCTCAGTTCAGATTGGCTACATTCTAAGTGCTTAGCAGCCACATTTGGCTTTTGGATAGCACCAATTTAGAGGATATTGTAACTTTTTTCCTTGTTGTCTAAATTCCTACCTTCTCCAAATATTGGGGGACTGTTTAGTGCTCCCAGATGCACCAAAAAGTAAGGTAGAAACCCAAGGATGGTAGCCCCAGCAAAACCAGCTGTTCACACTGCCTGAAGGACCAGGTGCCATCATTACACAGATTGTTATCCAGCTGTTCCTAGCTACACCTGGATTAACTAGTGACTGGCTGGAAGATAATCACTCTGTGTTTTAAAATGGGGAATGTTGTTGATGCACTAAATACACTTGTTAGCAATGTAAAAAAAAGAAAGAAAGAAAGAAAGTATTTTAGTGAAAGTTGTCTTAATCCTGGAGTCTCCCTGACACTCGGTGGTGACTCTGTGAGACCGCATTTCTTCTCCGCTTCCCACCACCTGGGTGCAATAGGGCTCAGAATGTGTTTGGCAGATGAATAAACACAGGAATGGCAGACCTGCTCCATGATTCAGGGGAGAAGAGTATGGGGTTGTTTTTGACATTGTTTCCTTCTTCAAATGACAAATGCAACATGTAATGCCTTCCTGACATCCCCCTGTCAGAAGGAATCAACATGGATGTTTCCTTTATAAACAACCAAGCATCATGGTTAATTGTCTCTTCCTTTTAACACGCAGTTCAAAGGTCAACAAAAACAGGCCTTGAGGACAAACCTAACAGGGAGCACAAGGCCAAACAGGAAAGTCTCGTCTTCCACAGTGAGATGGGCTTTATCAGGGTACCTCTGCTCAGGAGCATCACTTCTTCCTGGCACTTCAAAGTGGCTGCGCTTACACATAATGCCCATAGCAGAATCATTTGCCCTACCTAAATTTCCTGCTAAAGATTGCTCCTTGGCCAAGAATAGATTCAGGCCAGTGTTGGCATGCACGCTGAACTTTGTCCAACCTTTCTGTATTTTGCTTTCATGGTTCATTTGCTCCTTCACTAGAGTCTGAGCACTCTTCTTTTGGTTCCTGCGGCTGCAGATGTGCCCTGAAGGGGCATCAGCAACACAGGATTAGATAGGCTGTGGCTGTCCAATTCCTCTGGGAAGTGGCAGCCAAGGCTTTTTACCGGGGAGCTGGAGAAAGGTAAGGTTGCAATACAGTCTGCTGCTGAGTGAAGGAGGGGAAGGCAGATGGAATGGAGACTTCCTCAATTCTTGTGTTGTCTAAGGGAAGTTCAGTGAGATGGGCTGGGAGTTCTGAGATGTCAGTCCCAAGTCTCTCAGGAATGGGTGGGAGCTCTTCCTGGTGCCTTCTCATCTCTGCTGCTCAGGCTTGTGCCCAGGCTGTCTCATGGACAAACCATGTGGATCCTGCGTGGTGCAAACATGGCATGCACCACATGACATGATAGACGTGCCCGGGAACTGGCCTCGAGATTCTGGGCCCCAGCCCCTGATCTGTCACTTATTACTTCTGCTATCTTAGTTGAGTCACTGCATGCCTTAGTCTGTTTTCTGTTGTTATAACTGAATATCACAGGCTAAGTAATGTATGGTTGTGGTTTTGGGGGCTAGGAGGTCAGGAGGCTGCATTTGGTGAAGGCCTTCCTGCTGGTAGGGACACAGGGCATCACATAGTGAGAGGGGTGCACAAAGAGATGAAGTCCAAGCTGGCTGGCTATTAGGACAGACATACTCTTGAGAGAGAACCCATTAATTCACTAATACAATAATCCAATAATCCACGAATGGATTATTCCATTGGTAAGGGCAGAGCTCTCATGACATAATTACCTCTAAAAGGTCCCACATGATCCTAGCTCTAAATAACTCATAATGGGTACTAAATTTCAACAGGGGCATTCAAGACAATGCCCCCAAAACTCCTAAAGCCTTGCTTTGTTTTTTCTTTCTTTATTTGATACCAGGGCTTGAACCCAGGGGTGCTCTACAACTGAGCTACATTCCAAGTCCTTTTTATTTTTTTTAATTTATTTTTATTTTGACACAGGGTTTTGCTAACTCATTGAGAACTTTCCATCCACCTGCTTCAGCCTCCCAAGTCTCTGGGATTACAGGTGTGTGCCACTGCATCAAGCTCAGATTCTTGCTTTCTTGATCTTAAAATTGTATCTATCTAATAGAGCTGTGTAGAGTGAAATGAAATTTTGTGATTTTGTACAATGTTCATACAAGTGTTTTGTACTATGTTAATACAAGTGGCTCATGTAACAAAATCAGCATAGCACAATTACTATAGATGAATGACAGGAATTCTGGAGTTTTGCTGTGAAGAGGGTCTGTAGCAATGACAGAGGTTTGTCTGTCTTGTGGTTATACATTTGTGTGATCCTGCGTGTTGTTCCAGTATTCCAATTCCACAGGGTCTCAATCAATTAGCAGATGTTTGTGGCCTCTGCTAAGTTCTGAGCAGATATTTAGCGTTAAAAATGCACAAGGATCAGAGATGAAAAGTGTTTCAGAAAGGCCTAACATTTTTACAACTGATGGCTATTTTGCATCTCATGATTAATTCACAGATGGTGGCAATTCATAGTATGTCTGCAAAGGACGTCACCACCGGCCCTTGCTTCTTTGCTTTTCAGCTACAGTGATGAGGAAAATGCTGATGGTGTTTTAGTTCAAGGACATCCCTTCATTTTAATTCTAGGTAAGCATGGAGATGTGGGAGATTGTGGATTGAGGGGGCAGGGGGTGTGATCTCAGGAGGCAGCAGTGGCTCTGAGACCTCCTCCAGAGACTCAGCTGTCAGGGCAGAGTCACTCATCTTGTGAAAGATCCCAGAAGGTAAGAAGAGAAACACTGGAATTTCTAAGCAGTAGAAAAATTCAGAACTGGGTTGATTCTAGGGTGAAAAAAAAAGGAGAAGTTAAACAGACGATCTTGAATTTAGAATCTCAGCACAGCCTTGGGGCTGTGAGTAATTAGAAATTAGATGTTGGACTGGTAGGAACCGGGTAGCCAAGGGTGGAGGCTGAATAGAGATGAGTGATTCACACCAGTAATAATCAACTTGCCTGTGAGGAGACACATCACCCCACCTGAGGACACCCCCAGATGGAAGAGAGTCTAACCAGGCTACTCGCCTCTCTGCTGATCCCAGGGAAGTGTTTCATCTGCTTTTGCCACCACCCAAGATTTAAAGAGGCAGGGATTTCTCCTTAACAGCCCCAAAGTTGCAACTGCCCCAGCTTTTCTTCCCTTCTGGTCAAGCTACTTTGTCCATGGCAGCAACCATTGCCACTTCAAAGGACAAATAACTACAGCATAAGGGAGAAAACTGGACACTGACACAGGGACCTGACCTCACTAAGGCTCCTGGAAGTGTGGTCCACAGATTACCACATCAGAGTCACTGCAAGAGCTCATTAGGAAGGACACATCTTGGGCCAGGGATGTAGCTCAGGAGCTGAGTCCTTGCCTGGCATGCAAAAAGGCTGGGGTGTGATCCCCAGCACTACCCTAAAAACCCGAAGAGGTGTCTTCTTGTGCACAGTAGCACAGTAGGGTGATTAGAGATGTCAATGACATATGATATATTGCAAAATAGCTAAAAGAAAGGATTTCAAATATTTTCACCTCAAAGAAACCATAAATGTTTAAACAGACAGATATAGTCTGATTTGAATATTATACAATGTCTCCATGTATTGAAACATCACGTAGTACCCTAAAAACATGTTCAATTATTACATAAATTTAAATAAAAATTCTGAAGAGGAGTTTTTATCAGCCCCACCCAGAGCTACTTATTTAAAATGTCTGTAACTGAAATCCAGAATCAGTGTTCCCTCCTTCCCAATTTCCTTCAAGTGATTCTTTTGTACACAAAAGTGTGAGAACCAATTATAATATTTCTAGGTTCTCAGATTAAAAAGTTCTGGGACTTCAATATCCTAATTTAAGAAAAATTATCTTATTTCTGCTTTTAAAGTTTTAAAGATTTAAGCCCCCTTTTTCCCCATGAGTATTTGCTACGGAGCTTGTCTTTTATTAATCAGAGTCCAATTTTTTTTTTTAAGAGAGAGGGACAGTGAGGGAGAGAGAGATAAAGAGAGAATCAATTTTATTTAATTTTTCATGTGGCTTTCATTGCTCAGACACCTCATGGTGTACATGGTGCTGGAGTTTAGAACCCACATCCTTGCACATGCCAGGCAAGTGCCATAACTGCTGAGCCACCGCTCCAGCCCCCCAGAGTCCTATTTTTAAAGTCTCAACAAATTATTTGTAAAACAACGTATGGATTTTATTTCTTGAAAGGCCCTATGTTTGCACGGAGAAGGGGACACTTAGAAAAATATACAAGGTGCCCTGACATGAAGGGCTAGCAGGGAAGATGAGAACGTGTGGAACCAACTTTGCTGAAGAGCAGAGGGCACACACAGGAAACTTCCCTTCTGAGGGGTCAGTCCTTGCCCTTCGAAGTTGATAAGTATACTGCATAGCAATCCGGATAATAAGTACCATAAATGACAGAAACAAAGTTCTCCAGGATTTCAGAAGAGGAACATATCAAAAGCAGTTGGAGTGATTTAAGGGGGTTTCGCATAGCATTTGAAGAAGACTTTTAGGGATAGGTAAGATAGGCAGTGGGCATTTGGGTGGAAGAAATGACTTGAGAAAAGGCATAAGGATGGACGATTGCAAAGTATGATTACAGACTGAGGAGAAGTTCAGCAGGGAGCGAGAAGAAAGAGCTTTAAAGATGGATGGTGAATCAGTTATCCACTGCTGTGTAACAAACTACACCAAAGTCTGCAGCTTAAAACAAAACTCATTAATTTTGCACATGAATGTGTAGCTTGGCTTTGTTCCCCTCTGCACAATTTAACTGGGACTGTAGGATCCGCATTCAAGAAGTCTTCCTCATGTCCTGGAAGTTGGAGGTGGTTCTCTGTTCTTCTTTATGTGGGCTTCTTGATAGCTCAGACTTCCTCACAGCAGTTGGGTTTCAAGAGTAAGTATCCCAAGAAAAGCCAGTGGAAGGATTTGTTGCTATTTATGACTTCGCTGTGGAATCATAGTACCACTCCTGCTCTGGTCACAAACCTACCGACATTTCAACAAGAGGGAGCAGAAACGCTGTGTCTCAGTGGTAGGCATGTCAAAAACCATTGTAAGAAGAGAAATGCATATGTGAATGCAACGCATGATAGTATAAAGTATTTGAACATGCAGGATTCCGTGATAGATCACAACACATTTTAAATTGGCAAAGCAAATAGTATTCGGATTTTCAAATAAGGAAACCAAACAGTGTTATTGAGAAGAGTGAATTCACAATGAATTTAATAAAACTTTACCTTCAGAGCTTCTCCCTAGTATTGATACACTCTCCTAGGACACTAGGAAGGACCCAGAATTGTGTTTACAGTTGTATGGTTTATAGATTTTCACAGGTAAGATACATTAACTATAATTGGTCTCACTTCTATCACATTTATCTTTTGTAAGAATTCATTGAAGAGGTTATGGGTATTTCAGAGATCCAGTTAATGGAAAATAGAGTAATGGATACTTAATTTTTGGTGGTATGGGTAATGTTGATGGGGTTTTCAGTAACTTCAACTTACAGTTAAG
>PVKS010037595.1:0-18524 GCA_004027875.1 Aplodontia rufa
TTCCCAGGAGTGGAATAGCAGGGTCGTATGGTGGAGTCATCCCTAATTTCTTAAGGATTCTCCATACTGCTTTCCAGAGGGGCTGTACCAGTCTGCAGCTCCACCAACAGTGTGTTAGTGTGCCTATCTCTCCACAGCCCCTCCAGCATCTATTGTTGTTTATTTTCTTCATCTTTTAGGCAAAGGATTTAAATAGACATTTTCTCAAAGAAGATATGCAAGTGATTAATAAGTATGTGAAAAGATGCTTAACTTCACGAGTCATTAAGGAAAGGCAAATCAAACCCACAATAAGATACCACTTCACACCTAGGAAGAGTGTTCTAATAATTGGAGAAGCAAACAGGAAATTACAAGTGTTGTTGGAAATGGGGAGAGATTGGAACACTCATGCATTGCTGATGTGAGTGGAAAAATGTTGCATCCATTGTGGAAAAGAACATGGGAGTTCCTCAAAATGAAATCTCACCACCATAAGACTCAAATCCCACTGAGCATAAATCCAAAAGAACTGAAACCAGTCCTTGAACAGGTCTTTGTACAATGATGTTCATGACAGCACGATCCACAATAACCAAAAGGTAAGATCAACCCACTTGTTCATCAACAGATAAATGAATAAACAATATGTGGTATAGAAATACAATGGACTATTATTAAAAGAAATGAAATTTTGGGGGGAATAGAGTAGGTGGGTGAGGGAGAGAGAGAGAGACTAGAGAAAGATCTAGGAGATAATTCTGATTTAAGTGTATATTTATATCATATTGTTACTTTAAATGCATTTATGATTGTACAATAACTCAATTCCTTAAGAAAATATGTTTAAAAAAAGAAAAAATGAAATTTTGATATATGCTGTAACATAGAAGGACCTTGAAAACATGCTTAGTGACATAAGCAAGATACAAAGGGACAAATACTTGTGTGTTTTTGTTTATACAAGGTTCCTAGAGGTATGAAATTTATAGAGGAGGAAGTAGAAGGGAAGTGTTAGTCAGCTTTCAGGCACTGTGACAAAGAACTGAAATAATCAGCATGCAAAGAAGAAAGGCTTACTCTGGTTTACCATTTCGGATTTTTCAGCCATGGTCAGTTGGCTCTGTTGCTTTTGTACCTGTGGTGAGGCAGAACATCATTGGGACAGCACAGGAAATTGCTCACTTCACAGCAGCCAGGAAATGAGAGAGAGTGTGAGAGAGAGAGAGAAGGGAGCAGAGAAAGGGGTCCTGGTCCTAATACCCTCTTCAAGGACACATCCCTGTGACAGAACTTACTTCTACAAGGCCCCACCTCCAGAAAGTTCCACCATCTCCCAATAGCACTAAGGGTGATGACCAACCCTCCAGCACATGGGCCTTTGGGGGACATTTAAATCCACGTTGTAGCAGGAGGCTACAGTGACTAGGGGAAGGAGGGAAGAGGAAGCCAGGTTTTAATGTTTTGTGGAGGGATATTTCCTGTTTTATGAAGCTGCCTCAAATCAGGATTATAAACATCAGGGCTTATGGGAAAGCCTTGGGTATAGACAGTGTTGATGATCACACAATATAGTGAATGTGTTTGATGCCACTGAAGTACACACCCATGTATGGTTAAAATGACCAACAGCAGCATTCTGCCAAAAGCCCTATATAAATTCAATGATATCCCCTTCAAGATGTCATTTTTTACAGTTATGGAAAAAGCAATTCTCAGATTCATTTGGAATAACAAGATACCTAGAATATCTAAAACAATACTAAGCAAGAAAGATGAAACAGGAGGTTTTGCAATACCAGATCTACAATTATAGTATAGAGCTGATATTGGTATCAAAATAGGCATGAAAACAAAGAGAATAGAATAGAAGACTTGAGACAAATCCACAAATCCTTAAACATCTAATATTTGATAAAGAGGATCAAAATATAACATGGAGGAGAGACAGCCTATTCAACAAATAGTGCTGGACAAACTGGATAGGCATTTGCAGGAAACCAAAATTAGGTCCTTGTCTCTCACCATGAACAAAAATCAAATTGAAATGGATGAAGGATCTAGGAAATAAACCAGCTACCATACAACTACTAGAAGAAAAATTAGGATCATCACCCCAGCATATAGGAGCTGGCAACAACTTTCTCAACAAGATGCCTAAAAGTGGAAAGAATTAAAGTCAAAAATCAATGAGTGGGATGCAATGAAACTAAAAAGCTTCTGCACAGCCAAGGAATTGGTCAAAACTGTCAAGAAAGAACCTACATAATGAGAGATAATCATGGCCTGTGATTCCTCCAACAGGGAACTAATATTCCAAATTTACAAAGAATTCCAAAAACTTAATATCAAAAACACAAGCCATCCATTCAATAAATGGGCCAGAGAACTAAACAAAAATTTCTCAACAGAGGAAACTGAGCAAGCCAATGAATACATGAGACAGTGTTCTAAATCACTATTAATCAAAGAAATGCAAATCAAAGCTACCTTAAGATTTCACCTTACTCCAGTCAAATTGGCAAAGATGAAGAATATCAACAATAGCAGATGCTGGAGGGGTTGTGGGGAATTATGAACACTAGCACACTGTTGCTGCAAGAACAGACTGGTTCAGTCACTTTGGAAAGCAGTGTTGAGAATCCTCAAAAAAAATTAGGGTTGGATCCACTGTACAAACCAGCTATCCCTCTCCTGGGTATTTTCCCAGAAGAGCTAGAATCAGCACACTATATTGACACAACAAAGGCAATATTCATAGCAGCTCAATTTACAATAGCTAAATTATGGAATCAACCCAGATGCCCCTCAATGGATAAATGGATCCAAAAGTTGTGGTGTATATATATATATATACACATACACATACATACATACAATGGAGTTCTACTCAGATATTAGAAAATACAATATATACAGCCTTTGAAGGTAAGTGGATGGCAATTATGCTGAGCGAAATTAGCCAAACCCAGAGAGTCAAGGGTTAAATGTTTTCTCTCATTTGTTGAAGCTAGAGATAAACTCAGGCTTGAGTGCAAGGTAGTCAAGCCCATGTACTAGACTCACCAAAGTCAAAGCAACACATAATCTAGAGGAAGCATAGATATGTCGGGGTGGGGGAGAGAGATGGGAGAGAGGGGAAAGGGAGGGATTATGGGGAGGAATGCATTAGGGGAATCAACAATGTATCTGTTTTTATTAAGAGTTGAGTACTTTTACAATCATAAATGCATATAAAGTAACAATATGCTATGCATTTGATCACAAACCATAGTTACCACCATATTGCCCGCACCCCAGTCTCTTGGTTCTTCTATATTATGACCCTGAAAAATGATAATTGACTATCTATCTATATACATACACACACACACACACACACACATATGTATATATAATATGATTTTGAATTTTACAGAATTAAATGACTGTATATATCATATTTGACTTCTCAGGAGGGTAAAGAGTATGCTACACTGTTGATTGTCTCCCCAGATACCTTCCTATCTGTCCTCCCTCTCCCATTCCCCAATCCCCCTACATGATTATGTTTCCCCTAGATTATGTTCAACTATGTATCTTACTCTTTGATCACCCAAGAAGCCTAATAGTACTTATCTAATCATATAATTCTGGAAAACACACAATCATGTATATATAGACATTTATGTCTGTTATAGGGAGTAAATATAGAAGAGTCAAGAGACCATGAAGTTTGTGATATGGGGGTAATTCTGGATCAGGATCAAGGGCATATCATGTTGTTACGATATATGCATTTATGATTGTTCAACAACACAACTCCTCAATGAAAATAAATTAATTGATTTTAAGAGATGTATATTCTGGGGGCAGGGGGAATGACCAGCAGTATGTTGGGTATGTTTTAGTCAGCTTTTATGTCATTGTCACCAAAATACCTGACAAGAATAATAGAGGAGAAAAGCTTATTTGGGGCTCACAGTTTCAAAGGGCTCAGTCCATAGACAGCCCTCTCCATTGCTCTGGGCCCAAGACGAAGCAGAACAGCATCACAGAAGGGCCAAGGGCCCTGCAGAGGAAATCTGCTTAGCCCATGGAGAGGTTAGGAAGCAGAAATAAAGAAGGGAGAAGGGGCCTCAGGGCTGTTGCGCCCTTCCAGGGCATACCCCAATGACCCACTTTCTTGAGCCATACCCCACCTGCCTACAGTTACCACCCAGTCAGTCCATGCAAACTAGGAGGGACTGAGCATTGGCTACAGCTCTCACAATTCAGTCATTTCAGCGCTGAACATTCCTGCAGGAAGACACACAGTAGGGAAATTATACTAGATGCAACCTAGTTGAGGAGGGTAATAAATTCTGCCAGGCACCATTCTCTTAAAAACCAACAGCACAGTATCTTAACAAGGCAGGGATTCAAAGAAATTTGAGGGTTATTTGGGTTATAGCTCTATTTTTTTTAGACTGTCACAGACATAATTGCCTCTGAAAGTTTGTCTCTATCCAATATTTATAATCCTGGCCCAAGGCATCTTCATAAAACAAAGAGTGAGTCATAGACTATTTGAGAGAGCACCAACAATAACAGAAGTAGTGGTCATAATAATAAAATTTAAGGGATACTGATATAAAATGATGTAATTTTAGACTTGAAAAACTGACCTTGACATTTATATTTAGTCTAGACATTTTTCCAGTGGTAAAACTGAGTCACAAATTTTCATGCCCTGCTGAAGGTCAAATAGCTATTTTTTTTAATCAGAGCTATGTTCCCTGAATTCTAATTCAAAGATTCCTCCACTAGGCCAAACTAACATGATATTTTTATTATGTTTTGAGAATTAAACATCACATGGTTATTGGATAATGTAAAATATGTAAATTGAAAGTGTCCAATGACAAATGAAAATTAGCTGAAATTAAACTACACTCAATTCCAAAGATTCCAGCTTGTCCTTGCAATGATATTGGAATCAGATAAAAACCTTGACAGACATAACACCTTGTTCCAGGAGTTCATCTTTCCACTCACTTTCTGGTCATCTCTGACTCCTACTGTCCCTTGCTTTCAACTTTCCTGAAAATGGGGAGTCAACCTCCTCCACATTTTGACCACATGGATTGCTTTTCTAGCCCCTGTGATTAGCAACAGGATATTGGTTTGCCTCAATATATCATTCTCCACCTGCCAGTGTCAGACAGCGTGATTTCATCGTTTGCTCTATTTAATCACCAGTCACAGGATACAGGCAACATGTAATAAACCACTTGTTTTGCTACCTGGGACTAATCGTCCCTTTTCGAAGGCTTTTCATAATAAGTTCTTTAAAATGTTGGAAGAGACAATACATGTCACCTAATTGTAAGAGATAATCAATCTTCGAATCTACTTTGAAACTTCAGTAATAATGTAATAACTCAACCCTATCTTCCCACTTACATCTTGTAACTAGCTTGGCTATTTCTGACTGTTAGAAAATATTTTCTTATATTTAACTCATCCGTATCTCCTGCTAACGCATATGCACTGGTTTTAGTTTTACAAGTCTCCCTCTACATCTGCTGTTCCCTGTTCTAAGATAAGTGGCAATGGAAATCCTTTCAGTAACAGAGAAAAATGACTTTTTTGAAGTCTTTAATGCCCCTGTCACAATCTCAAAACATCCAGTTTTTCCATATTCTTTCTCAAAAGTCACATACAGAAACACACACAGCCCTCCCCGCACTGAGGAGCAGGTCTGAGGTTACTCGACTTCAACATGCAGCTCCTTGATCCCACTTCACACTCTCTACCTACACAATGCTGCCCCAACATCTCACTCCCTTTACTTCTTCATCCTTCCAGAGCCCTTGGGGATACCTCTTTCCTGGGGGTTGGAGGGGGAGGTAATTTGCCCTCCCTGGGAAGAGCTTCTCTTTCCTTTCATGGAACTCCAGTGTTCCAATTTGTGCTCCTAAACTTTCTTGTTTGTAGAAGAGGCTAACTCCCATTCTTCCAATAAACCCAACGGAGAAATGTCTTTCATGCCTTCAGGGTGTTGGGACTAATTCACAATTTATACCCACACAGCTAATTATTGTCTCCCGCAAGAAGACCAACACATTTTACCACTTGGAGGCCTCTGGAAGTTCCACTCTGTTATGACTGCTACTTATACTCCAGGGTTTTTCCAAAGCTATAACATGCCCACACTGGTCCACACCTGTCAGTCCTAGCTACCCATCAAGATCACCTGCAGAGCTTCTCTTTTTTTTCTATTTTTATATTTAATGCGCAACGACTTTGCAATTGATGATAAGTATTTTAAATTCCAGCTTCTCATCTTTTTTCATGTAATTAACTTTTTTCTCTGAATCACTGACTCAGAACTGAAGGAAATTCATTTGGGGTTATAATTATTTTTTTGTTGTTTTTCTTCTTTTTTTTATTAGATGATATAGAGTTACAATTGAGGGGAAACATTATCAAACATTCCAGAACAAATGAATATATACTTAGTTATCTAGGGCTAATGCCATATCATGGATGCCCAGCTTGGTTCCCCCATGTTGCTGTTTCCCCCAGAAGAACTCCTGAGTTAAATGGATATCTTGTGGAGGTCAGAGGTCACCTTCTGAGATGATTCCCCTATATTCGCATTCTCCAGTCTCCTAGGTGAATTTCCTAAGCCCTCCCCCTACCCCATCCCCCAGCCTATGCCTCCAAGTATCCTCGAGAGTCATCTCACTGTTGCATTGAGAATCATATAATTTGAAGTTATTATTAGCTTAGCCGTCTAACACACTGCTTCCTGATGTATTCTAGCTTCCACAGACCTGCAGAGCTTCTTAAATGTACAGATGGCCCCTCTCTCAAGGACAATTCAACAGTTCTTTGCTATTCTATTGCTAGTTGAGGTAGTTGATTTTAAATTCACAGGTGAAATAATTTAATTAAGAATTAAATTAATTTAATTAAAAATTAAGAACAATGTTCAAGGCTCTAAAGTTTTGTTCAATCTTTTATAAGTCATGTGATGTGAACAAGTCAATCAAGGAATGTGAACTTCAGTTTCTCATCTGTAAAATCAAATACCACCTGTCCTACAGAGCTGCTAATATATTATCTACTAAACATTTAGCACAATATTTGACATAAAATTAAGATTTAATTGGTAGCTACTTTTGAGCAAATCCTGCCTTACATAGGAATGCCTACTTGCCCTATCTAGTCTACCTTAAACACTATCCTTGCTTAAACGTAGAGTTAAGGGCTCCAAACTCTGGGTGTTAATAGTAACTCATATTCTCTCAATTATATTTTCCATACAATTGCATAACAAAGATTTAGTTTTTTAAAAAATTATATGAGGTTTTCAAATTCAACACATATTCCTGAAATTTTAGCTCTGATAAATATTTTTTTCTTATTTTTTATTGGTGCATTATAGTTACACAAATGATGTCATCACATATTCATAGATGCACACAATACAGCAATACAATATCCCCCCCACCTTACTTCCCTACCTCTCTCCTACTGTTCCCCAGATCCCTTGCCTCTCTTTCTTGGTCCTATATTTTTCCTAAAATATCCAAGTACAGTGCCATAATTCTTATACCTATGAAGAACATTTTTATATACCTGATTATAGTATATACAGTGACATACTTTTAAATTCTTGGAGTGTACCTTGCTTTAACTCAATTTCTACATTTCCCCTTCTCCCTTCTTTTCACCCTTTTTATTTTTAGATATAATTTACAATAGGATTTAACATTTACATTTTTGTAAAGGCATTCAGTATATCTTATTCAAATATCCTATGTAGTATCTTGCAACTGTATCTCAGAAATATTGACATATTGCATTTTTCTTACAATTCACTTTTCATTATTTTTTCTTTTCTTTTTTAAATTTTTATTAAGGAGTTGAGTTGTCAAACAATCTTAAGTGCATATGAAGTAACAATATGATATGCATTTGGTCTTAAATCATAGTTTCCCCCACAATGCCCACTCCCCTGTCTCTTGATTTTTCTATATTATACTCTTATAAGAGACATAAATAAATATATATTTTTTTCCAGAATTAAAAAATGGTATAAGTATCATTTGACTTCTCAGGGGGGTTGACACATAGGCTGCATTGTGGATTATCTCCCTAGATCCCTCCTTATGCTCCCTGCCTCTCCCACCACCCCTACCTCTGCCTTCCTCCCTCCCTCACCTACATTGAAGCTCATTTGTCTATAATCATCACCAAAAAACTTTAGTAGATT
The DNA here is from genome assembly GCA_004027875.1 of Aplodontia rufa. Classification (NCBI taxonomy): domain Eukaryota; kingdom Metazoa; phylum Chordata; class Mammalia; order Rodentia; family Aplodontiidae; genus Aplodontia; species Aplodontia rufa. The sequence goes on from PVKS010037595.1 coordinate 8,225, forward strand.
ACATAAAGAGACCAACGTAAAAATTGTTCCCTAAAATATCCTTCACTTAAGGAACTGAACTAATAGCTACAGGATGAAATTCTATTAAAACATAACCTACAAGCTCTGCTTGACATTTTTAGTATTTTGGATGTTTTCTCCTGTTTGTTTCTTTGCCAGAAAGACATAAAGAAGACAGAAGTCTCACTATCCTAACTGAAAATCCATCACACACATTATTGGCAGATTCTCTTCTGTTGGATGAGCTAATGTAATTTTCAAAACTCCCTACTGAACTAATGTGATTACACTCAGGTCCCATTAGCCAGGAGTCACTTAGGGCCAAGACCCTGCCCCTGACCTGCCACAGGCTAGGATCGATAATGGTGGAAGGGATGGCAGTTGCTCAATTATGAAAGCATCCTCGTCATCAGATTGTAGGTAGAAAGACAAAGATTGTTTCCATGCTGCTCTCTCATGATTTATAGAAGGTCCACAAGGTGAATATTAACATCCCAAAGACAGCAAAACTGTAATACCAGGGCTAGCAAAATCTCCACATCCAACACCCTTTTGTACACACAAGGAAGCTGGGACCTAACAAGAACAGACCACCAACCTTGGGTTCCCCAGTGAGCTTGGGACAGTTCCAGACTGGGACATGATCTTTCCACCCTCCATGCCATTTCGGATCACCTTCTAGCAAGAATGCAGTAAGCACAGTATAGAGGTCATTTGAAAATGCGTCATGTACAGAATAGAAATGGGTATGGCCATTATGGAAATCAGTGTGGAGACTTCAAAAATGTTCAGAACAGCTAGTGTATGATCCAGCAGTCTCACTACCGAGTATATGTCCGGAGGAAATTAAATCCGTATGTTGAAGAGATGTCTACAGTCTCATGATTATCATGGCACTATTCACAACAGCCAAGACACGGCACCATCCTAAATCCATCAGTGGACAAATAGACATTGTGTCTATACACAATGGAACACTTATCATAAAAAAATGAAGTCCTGTCATTTGTGACAACACAGATGAATGAGGAGGACATTGTGCTAAGTGAAACAAGCCAGGAGCAGAGAGACCAGCTCTGCATATTTTCACTCTTATGAAATCTAAAAACCCAACCCTGTAAAAGTAGGGAGGAGAATGTTAGTTAGCAGAGCCTGGGGGAGTTGGGAGAAGCAGGGGAATGGAGATATGTTGGTGAAAGGATATATCATTATGATTTGATAGAGGAACAAGTTCAAGAGCTCTATCATACAGCATGGTGACTTTAGTTAACAACAATATGCTGTATTCTTCTTTGTTTTTCTTATTTGGGACATGGTACTGCTAAGTTGCTGAGGCTGTTCTCATACTTGAAATTCCCCCCGCCTCAGCCTCCCAAGCAGCTGGGTTTACAGGAGTGTACCACCACACCTGGCCTGATATGTTATGTCTTGTAAAATGCAAAGAGAGTAGATATTTAGTGTTCTCATCACAAAAATAATGACCATGTGAGATAACACAGTTGGAAATATCTAGATTTAACCTTTCCACAATGCACATATACTTCAAAGCATCATGTTGTACAATAAATATTATCTGTGAGTTTATAGAAGTGTTTAAAGAAGTACCACCATTGGATACTATAATGCACCAATAAAAGCAAGAAGAATAAGAAGAGGAGGAGGAACAACAGCAGCACCTTTGAAATGTGCTGTGGATCTTAAAGATATATTTCTTCTGTCTCCTTCATTCATCCCTCAAAAAATATGGAGAACTATACGCAATTTTAAACAAAACTTTATTTGCACTTGTTTTCTAGTAGTGAGTATGGTCCTCCCTCTCTTTCTCTGTCTCTCTGTCTCTTTCTTACACAGGCATGCATTTGGGCACACATACACACACACACACTTACACGCTGTGAAAATATTGTTCCTTCTCAGGTCTCTCCTAAACCAAGAAAAGATGGAAAGATAGACCAACCCAACACCTTCTTCCTTGATTCCAAGGCCTATGAATTAAAGGAACTTCTCCAAAGATGGCAGTTATAAACTTGTTTGTGTTCACAGGTTGAACAGGAAAAACACTCACCTCAATTTGTGCGCTCAACACCTCACCCTGTCTACACAGCATGCTTAGCACTCACTACACCAAAACAGCTTCTCTCCCCCTCTCTTCCTCTTTGCTCCTACCACCTATTCCTTCCTCTTCCCACATTTCTCCCTCTCCTAATATGCCCCATATCTCTGTGTGTTTCTCTACCTCTTTATCACAAGGTTGCTCCTAAAACTAAAATTTCATATCTAATTCATAGAGAATGTTACTAGAGAAATAAATGTGAAATTAATATATTCCTTTTAAAACTTGAATTTTGGAAAGTGAGTAAAAATTGATCAAAGAATCATATATTCTGGATGAATTATTATCTGCAAAAGTTACTCAAAGGTTATTGGAACTTTAGAAGTGATGGGCCCCAAAAAAATTCCCAGTAGTAGAAAGCCAGGGTGAGTGACATTTGATGGATGGATCAAATATTAGTCCTAAGACTTAAATTAAAAAGAATTGATCCTGATTAAATTAATCTTATGAAACAAAATGAAAGTGAAAAAATTAAGAAACATTGACTTCTTTAAAAAAAAATTAGTCAAGGAACTGAGTTGACTTAGTGTAATTTTTCCTGGAAGCTGATGTCTTAAAAATTCATCTATGGCATAATGGTAACTAAAATGTTAGTATTAAAATGTTTGTGTCAAAATATTCTGTACTTTATGAGCAAGTACCAATCATAATAAAGTTTAAAACTTGTCTAATAGGAAATCCACAGCTTCCACTGGGTAGATAATATCATTACCTTCAATAATAAGGATATTCAAACTTTATAAAGTACTACAAATACCCTACGCTCCAGATTGGGGTGCCTCAACTCAGAATGAAAGATTCAAATCCTGACTACACATACAGGTTTGGCCATGGTTTGCAACACATAACTTAGTCTTAAGAATCATCTGTGGCCTTTAAAAATGAAACATCGGACTAGATATTGGTCAAATGGAACAAAATTTCACTTGGGAAAAAATTTGAGTGATCTGTTGTGCAACATGGTGACTACGATTCATAACAATGAATTATATTCTTGGAAATTGTGATGGGAGCAAATTTTATGTTCTCTCAATACAAAAAGTTGAGTGTGTGAGATACTGCGTATGCTAATCACTCAGCTTGGCCATCCACAGCATGCACTTATTTCAAAGCATATTTATGTAGGATAAGTATATATATATATATTATATATATAATATATATATATATTACTTCGTTTGTTAATTAAGCAAATGTTTCAAAATTTAAAAAATAAAAAAAATTTTGAAAAGCAAAATGTACAATAATCTCCTTAAATTGGGGATAAGTTACAAGGTAAGTAAGCCAGTATCTCAGAATCCCCCTGGCTCTACACTAAGTTATTGAGAAGGCAGTATCCCAATCCTTGATCAACACAAGGAAACTGCAGAAATCGACCCACATCCATGAGGAACTGTAGAGAAAATAGTTTGTCGTTGTCTCCTTTTAGCTGAGGCTGTTGTGGAACAGGGCTTAGGCACATTGATAGTTGACTCACACAGGAGTGTAAGAGTATACGTAAATTGTGTGCGAGTGAGTGTGAGTGTGTGTGAGCATAGCTCTGCCACGAGCATACACACAGTTCTGTATAAACACGCCCATTTCCAGTGGGTGCCACCAAGGCAATTCTGCAGGTGGCCTCTCCCAGCGGGGCCAGCAGCACTGTTAAGTTCCTGGATACGAAGCTCTAAGCACCACGAATGGAGGGAGCTCTGTTGGCCCTGCGGGTCTAGCAAGCAGAAGGCAAAGCTGGTGACTTTCTCCGTACCATGGTGACATGTTAAGTGTCAGCGAATAACGTCCCGATGATTTTTCCCTCTGTTGTTGCAGCATGGAGCTTCACACAGAAGCAGCTGTTTTATCCTACATTTAAAATACCATCTGGAGAGTTCCCTACTCCATTAGACAAAAGCTCCGGTTACAATACAGTCAGGGATGAGGGGGTAAAGCCTGCGCCTATGAAGATAGATGGCTCAGATTGGGAGCAGAGGGAACCACACAGTCGTGAGTGGCCCCAGGCAACCGGCAAGAATATGTGCTGCCTCTCCAGCTGCCCTGAAACGTGGCCTTTATTAGACATCCTTTCAATTTTCTCCATGCTCTCAACCTGTCACTGTGGTCACCTCTGTGTTTAATTTTTGGTTTCATGTTTTTAAAGTGGACATTTCCAAGTTGATGCATTTAGGAGGAAAGTACAGATGGATGCAATTTACTCTGAAATACACCAAATAAAATAAGGTTCCTGGATGGGTGGAGGGCTGGAGGGCAGTGTGAGGAAGCCAGCTTAGCCAGGCGTTGATGGTGGTACCTAGGGATGGGGCGATGACGGCACACACTTGGCTCTACGGATGAAGTCATTCATAATGAAAAGCTGAAAGACCGTGGGCTGACCAGCTCAGCTCTGGCCAGCGGAAGCCACCTTGCTTTTCTCTCGAGTCCTTTGGACATAAATCTGGCACTATTTGGCAGCTTGGCTGCTATTTGTAATGACAAAATGTTTTGGGTTCATCTTATATATTCACTGTCCTGACCTAGAAATAGACAGCTCAGTTGGAAACAGTATTTCAAGACAACAGCTTGATGCCAGGGATTCTCACTGCAACCAGTCTGGTGATTTTTATGACCTTTTAGAGGACAGAGCTAAGATATAGTTACGCAGTGAGAGAGAAAACGAGGCAGAATAAAGAGACAAAAAAAAGAGGGAAAGAGACAGAATTTCTAGGATAAGGACTCTCTCTGGTCCTTCATGCTGATATTTCCTTTTCAAATTAATGCTACAGGGATTTTCCTTACCCTTTCCTATCCTGGTTCTCTGTTTTCCTCCTGCCACAGGAAGAATCTTGGTTCTCAAGCCACAATATCTTGCAATCCCCCCTTTGTTCTAGCCCAGCCTATACAAACCAGCTCAGAAAGATGATACTAATACAACAAATTCCGATTGCCAAAACCAATTTAAAGTTTTGTACATGGGGGCTGGAGCTGTGGCCTGGTGATTATGGTGCTGGCCTGGCATGTGCAAACTTGGGGGTTCAAACCCCGTCACCAGGTACACAAGGAAGTGTCTGAGCAACGAAAGCCACGTGAAAAACTAAATAAAATTGATTCTGCCTTTCTCTCTTACTCACTCACTGTCCCTCTTTCTTTAAATTAAAAAAAAAAAAGTTTTGTACATGCCCATCCCGTTCTCTCCCCATTTTTTTAGGGTTGTACTTAACCGGCATTGCCAGAGCAGATGACCATACTGCGTTCTCTCTAAGCCTCATTTTCACTTGTTTCTGAAGATAATCTTATCATTTGATGCTCATCATCTATCCTAATGTGGATGTCTCCCTGGCTTTTTTCTTCTTTTTTTAGAGAGAGAGAGGAAATCCATTTTATTTATTTATTTATTCATCTGGTTTTTTGTTTTTCCAATACTGAATGTATTCTGAATGTGGTGCTGGGGTTCGAACCTGAGTCCTTGTGCATGCCAGGCAAGTGCTCTACCACTGAGCCACTGCTCCAGCCCCTACTGAGCTTTTTTATCTGAAACATAAAAAGTCCAGTAGATTCTTTAGGAAAAATTCATGGAAACAATATTTCTTTATTTCTTGCCTCTCAATTACAGTTTGTACCCTTCATTGTTGAAAGGTAGTCCTGCTGGATATGAAATTCTTAGCTCACATTTTTATTCCTTGAATATCTGTTGAAGGGATATGTTCTGGCTCAGGATTGCTGTTGGAAAGTCTAATGATAATCTAATTTTCCCTTAGATATCACATGCTCTTCTGCCTAAATTCCCAAAGGATTTTTTGTTTCCCTTTAAAGTCCAGTAATTTTATTAGAGTATGTCTTACTCTGTTTTGAAGTATATGGCATCCCACTCAGTGGAATCAACATGAGCAAAACTACAGTGGATTGAGGTCTGCAAGTCATAGATTTATAATTGTATTTTAAAAGTAAATGTTTTACTTTTGCAGGAACACAGAGAAGCAGCTCATTATCTTACAAACTGGCAATGGAAAAGTTAAGTATTTCTGCTAATTCTTTTACATGAATATTAGGCAATCAAAGAGTAGAAAAAGAAAGATCTATTCATAAAAATGTTTCCAGCTCATAAAGGAAAGTGAAAAGGTTGAAGTAGGACATCACCACTTTGCATGTGAGAAAGCTTATTCTGATTCCACCTGAATCTCTTCTGCAGCCCTTGAGGATGACTACATACGATTTAATAATTCTGTCATCGTTGGCTGTCTTAAGTGATTTGTTACTGATGTGAGAGACGTACGACAAGATTGTTGTGAATGATAGAATACATTAGCTTCCTTCTCCAAGACTGTGCTATCTAAAATAAACTTCCGATCTTTCCGAAGCCTTATGCAGAGGGCATTTGGATTTAGAAATGGTCCAACAATAACAGGGAACACTCCATCTTGTCAAGCAAACATCTTAAATATGGATTTCCTACTGTACTGGCGATATGAACAGTCAAAACAACAAAAATGGCAGAAACATAAAATCAATAATGTGCAATGTGGAAGATATGAGAATTCCCTGAGTCTAGTATGGGCTGATCTCATTTGATTCTCAACAAAATTTGGGGGCATACACAGTAATTTTCCCAATTTAAAAATCAATCATAAGTTTCTCCTGTATTATGACCATCACTGAGACCGCCACATTTTGTAGAGGGTGACATTTTATTGATAGACTTACACTGAGAATCATAGGAGTTTATAGACGTTTTCATAGTGGCATGTGTAACAAACTTGGCAATAAGGAAAACAGGAATGGTGTGGGAGGAGTCACTACAACCTACCTTACAGACGTTATCAAGGGACAACTCACAGTTCCTGTCCTGAGAAACATCTGCAGTGTCACAGAGAGAGTGGGGAGATCCCCTATTTGCATGCCCTAGATTGAAGATAAATGGGGAGCAAGCTTTGTCATTTGCCTCATAGACTCCTGAAATCAACTGCCTTTGAACTAAGGGAAAACAACAGAAGCAGTTTCCGCACTGCAGAGAAGAATGTTTCCAACATGGAGTTCCCTGCCAGGATTTCCTTGGCCCAGGTCCTCCCCTGAAGCCCACCAGCTCCCCCTGAAGAGGGGAAGTCACAGTTTTCCAGCAATGAATAGCACAGGACAAATATTAGCAATGTCCACTAGACTAGTTTTGGAATCCAAAAGAAGCCACTCATACTAGAACAAATACCAGAAAAGAATATATCTTTTCCCATCTAAAGATGAATAAACAGGGACTGGAGTGGTGGCTCAGCAGTTAGAGAGCTGGCCTGGCATGGGTGAGGATCCGGGTTCAAACTCCAGCACCACGTACACACGACTAAGTGTCCGAGAAACAAAGGACAGATGACACAATAAAACTGATTCTCTCTCTCTCTCTCTCTCTCTCTCACTCTCTTCCTCTCTCTCTCTTTAAAAAAATATGAATAAATAAATCAGTGAAGCCTGAAAAATATAAGTAGCCTGAAATGGAAACCGAGAATGGAAACCCAGAAGCCACTGTATGGAAGGGTACACGGAGGCATTGGGAGCAGTGATGAATACATCTATTTCCTGTTGGGGACGAGAAACATGAGAAATTCTACCAAAAGCAAAGAAGAATTGTTACAAGAGCCATCAGAAAGAAAATAGGTATGAGGAACAGCCTATAATTTAAAATATGGGAGTCAGTGTTTCAGTAGAGAACAGTCAATATTACAAAAGCAAAATCCAGTTGCATGAAAGACATATTGCCCTGAGCTGAAGATCTACACCTGCAAATGCACGGGACAGGACAGTAAGAAAATAATGCTAATGTTTAGATTCAGCTCCGTGACTTCTTTTTTTGTTTATTTCTTTCACTTCAAGGATAAAGAAAGAAAAAATGCTACAAGCATCCAGGCAGCCACAAAGAAGAAAAAAAAAAGAAATCTGGACTTTTATTTCCCTCTAATTGCCAAAGAGCAGATTACTAATGTAATCTGTGCTGTGAGTGGAAACATAATACCATGACACGGGAATTCAAACGCCAGTCACTTTGTCATTTAGACAGGACAGCAACAGCAAAGCACCCATCTAAGCAAGGACCAAGGAAATATCCTCCAAATAAAATGTTTTTGGAACAAAAATAACGATTCACAAAGAAATGGAGAAAAGTCAACCTCAATAACTAAAGCCCAGGAAATACGTAATATCATAAGGACTGACAGTGAGTAATAGAAATGGCAAAATGTAGAATTAAACCAAAAACATCTGAATAAGTTTCATTGTTCACAACAAAAGAATTTGATGAAAATATTTAACCTTGTATGACAGTGCTTTTAAAAGTGTTTTAAAGTAGTAATAATAAATCAGTCAATTTCTCCAGATTTTTCTGACATTAAAAAAAATGGAAGGGAACAAACTGAAGGTAGTAAAAGCTTACTAAGTGACTTTTGTAATACAAGAAAAGTTTTTCTGTGATGTTAATAACGAAACATAGTGGGCTGGAGCTGTGGCTCAGCAATTTCAGTGCTTGCCTGGCACGTGTGAGGACATGGGGTCAAATCCCAGCACCACATATACAATCAACTGTTGGAGCAATGAAAGCCACATGAAAAACTAAATAAAATTGATTCTTCTTTCCCTCTCTCTCTCTCTTTAAAAAAATATAGATTTTTTTATTTTATTCTTAAGAAAAGGTAAAAACAAAATAGATATAACTATTTATGGAAATGCTCTTTGAAATTTAAAAGATAGTACCTAAAATAGAAAACTCCATAAGAAGATGGGAAAATAACACATCTTGGTCCATTTTCTGTTGCTATAATTGAATACCACAGACTGGATAGCTTATAAAGAAAAGAGGTTTATTTAGCCCACTGCTCTGGAGGCTAGGAAGTGCAAGAGCATGGTGCCAGCATTTGTGTGGCTCCTGGTGAGGGCCTCCTTGCTGCATGATAAGATGGCAGAGAGCATCACATGGCAAAGGTGTCAGAGAGCATGCTCTAATAACAGAGCCATTCCTGAGATGTTGGTATATGAGTCCACAGATGCACCAACCCATTCCCCAGGCAAAACCCTCATGGCCCAGTCATCTCCAAAAAGTGCCATCCTCTCAGTGCTTCTGCGCTATGGACCATGCTCCTAGCAGACGAACACTCAAACCACAGGGTAAGGTCAGGAAGATCCCCCAGAACAGAAAGTGAAAAACAAAGAGGGGTACTCAGTGTGAAGAAACATTAAGAGACCCAGAGGGTCAACTTTATGGGAGGGCAACATCTTCCAGGAGAGATGGAGAAGAGAAGGGACCCGAGTTTCCAGGTACTGAAGATGTGACACTGAGAAGGACTGAGAAGCCCTCATGAACACAAGCGTTGAGCACCGCAAAGCTGAACAAATGATTCTAAAGTGGAGGGAGAAAGAAGTTTGTCTACAAAGAAATGCAAATCGTGCTACACTGTGGGGCAGGTGCCGGAGAACCAGGGCGCGATGCTCACGCCAGCCCACGGAAACTCAGGTTGAACTTAACAGAGGCTGCGTGCCCCCAAAATCAAGAAATTGAATAGAAAGTCATTGCAAAAATTAAGTAACTAGAAATGTGACAGGGCCGTGAAATGGGAGGAAATCATCCATTACCACGACACTGGAGTTGGGGATGCAATTCTAATCCAGCTTGATGAAGACTGGAATAATTTCAATATACAACATAATACCCATTTTTGTATTTTGGCTTTAAACTTTTGAACTAAACTACAGACAAAAGGCAAAATTCACTGGGACTTGTTATGGACTCAATTGTGACCCCCCGCAAAAATTTTCATATTGAATCCCTATCCCATCGGACCTCAGAATGTGACTGCATTTGCACTCAGGGCCTTTTAAAAGTGGTTAAGTTAGATTGAGAGAGCTGGAGCAGTGACTCAGCAGTTGCAGGCCTTGCTGGCATGCCCAAGGACCTGGGTTTGAACCCCAACACCACATATTCAACTAAGTACTGGAAAAAAAAAGCCAGATGAAAAATAAATAAAATTAATTATTTCTCTTTATCTCTCTCACTATCTCTATCTCTTCAAAAGAGAAAAAAATGTTAAAATGAGACCTTTAGGGCAGGTGCTAATTCAATCTGACTGACATCTGTATAAAAGAAGAAAGTTGGATACATGATAGAGACACCAGGGATATAAGTGCTGAAAAAAATTCCCTAGGGATAATGTGGCTGTCTGCTAGCTCAACGGGAAGACCACC
>PVKS010037596.1:0-18520 GCA_004027875.1 Aplodontia rufa
GGAGAAATCAGAACTTCAATGCACACCCCCTTGATTGCACTTAGCATTTTAAGTCATACACGCTACAGCACTCAGAGATGCTCACAGTGTCTTTTGGGATAGTCGCCCCTCAGGGTTCTCTAAAGGGCACAAAAGCTGTGCAGGTATCAGAGACTTTCAGGCTACCCAGAAGGCCATTCTGTAAGGTGGATTCAGGGAAGATGTTAGAAATGGGGGCAAACATACGAAAGTGGTGCTTGGAGTTCAGACAGGGAGCCAAGATTCCAAGAAGTATTGGGGCCTGGACAGCAATGACAGGTGCACTGAGCAAGGCTGGGCCTAAACCAGTGTTGAAGTTCACAGCCAACTTAGAGGAAGGAATTTCAATCTGATGAGAGACTTGGATTCCATACTGGGTCCATACATTGGAGGTGAGTGCAGATGAGCACTGAGGGTGCCTGCTATGGACTGAAAGGGAAACAGTGTGGAGTGGCCAAGTTCTGTGATTTTTGAAGAAGTTTGCAGCAGAAATGACCCAGAGAGACCAGGCCAAACTCAGAAAAGACTGTGGTGCATGGCTTACATCATTTCCCGAAAAAATTCTTGGACTCCCTCTTTTCATTATTCACATATTTGTAGATTAAACACTCTTCCAAACATGCATTCAGCTTTTGGACCCATTGGGAAACACCCACCTGCATCGTGATCTCTATCTACTCCTGTTGAAGGTTTGCTTATCCTAATGACAAATCTTCTCTTGACACTCTTCTGAACCATTTCCGTTGTTATCTGTACAAGTAGTGTGTTCACCCACGTACCTGCGGTCCCAGGACCAAGTCACAACTATTGATTTCAAAACTTTATCACCTCTCTTGTCCCACCATTCCCATCTCAGTCTTTCCATGCATGATCACAAACCTCCATGAAGAAAACAAAAGGTTGATGCAAGTGTAGTTACTTTGTTTCACCCTGACACCACCAGCAGGTGCCACAGCTGCATCTTCCAGAGGCCCCACAAATCACATCTCTTCTCTCCATCATCTCTTCCTCTCCATTTCAAACACTCACCTCATTCACGTGCAGTAGCACTTTTCCTTATATTGCCTGGCTTGCACCAGTGGACATTTACTCCTCAGGGATTTTCATGCAGGGAATTGCAACATCAAAACATGGCCAGAAATGGGGGCCTGGTGATTTTCTGTAACCTTTCTGTTTTTAAACATGCATGCTGGTTGAGTATAATCAAAGTGCAAGGAAAAACTTCCTATGCCCTCAGTTTTCTTCTGGAAGGGTTGTGGTGAATCCATGAGGGACATTCTGTCATAAACTAACTCCATTCCAAAGGTCCTCCTGCTAAGGCCATTACCTTGGTAATTAAGTCATCACCACTTGGAAGACCCGGGGCAAATGGTGAGATTCTCAGAACCTAAACCTTCGGAGACACCAGGCCTCCCTGCTTGGATTTCCTCCGAGATATCTGCAGAGCCTTTGGCCAAGCTCCATGGCGAAGGAGCAGAGTTGGCTTGTGGAGAACACACCTCCAGCTACACCTCCCTAGCTTGGGTCCCAGCATCAAAATTAACAAGTGTAATAAATACACAGGAAAGTCAAATAAGCAATTGTGTTCCATCTCCCAATAAAGGATGTGTAAGAACTAAGACAAATGATCATTACAGTTAGTCAATATTAAAATTATGTGCATATAGGAAAATCCTCTGTTCTGCCAAAACCAAAGTTTGCTGAAGTCACTCAAATAGAAACAGACAGAAAAGAAAGCAACAACTTAGCAGACTCGGATTTTTATGGACCTCCCACATTTTTAAGGCAAACTCAACGGTCTCAGAGGCCTTGAGCCTGAAAACAAATTGCACACAGGATACCGCATATCATCACCAAAATGTCATGTTGCACACCGTGGCGACATATAGCAGTGGAGGGACCTCTGGTTATGGGTCAAAATGGAAAGAATGAACAAGAAAAAGGTAGTGTTACAAAAAGTCTTTAGGGCCACATTTTGATCGTTCAGCTCAAGGAATCCTCAGCTGTGTGGAAACTCAGGTTTTTGAGCACTCCCCCACACACTCACACACACTATATCTAAGATTAAATCATTACCTAACTTTGAAATAAGTAAAGGTAAAATGTCAAAATCACCATGAATTAGAAATACAGTTTAATACAGTCACACACATACCAATAGGAGGATATAGGCTTTGGTAAAATGTAAGGAGTAGCACATGCTCTCTATATTAAAAATGCAATTCAAGCCTTCAACACATTTCTTGAAAACAATGTTCAGGTGCCCTGGAAACCAGTCTCTTCACGATTCCCACAAAATACTTCAACCAATCTGCAATGGCCTTTCCAACACCCCTGCACACTCCCCAACTCAGAAACACCCATACCTACCTGGATCCCAAGGGATGGTACCAATCACAAACTAAGACTCCCAGAAACATCATGCTACCCCTCAGTCTCTACCTCCTGCACCTGCAAAGAGTGCCTCTCTTACACTTATTGAGGCTATCCATACCGATTCTGAACCAAGCACCTCTCCTTGCCTCCTCAGCCCTCTCCTAGCTTCACTTTTATGCCCTCCCTTTACCTCTCGGCACACTGCAGGCCTCACTACCTGATGCTGGGACCAGCCTTACAGAATGGCAGCCCTGGCTACTGGCACACACAAGTCCAGGCTCAAACCAGGTCAACGCAGCCATGCTTCAGGAGGCCATAAACATCCAGCGTCCACAAATAAGTCACAAGTCAGGGACAGCAGTGCAGCACAGCAGTCCAGGTTTGGGATACCTCTTCCTCTACACATCCCAACCTTACATGGAAAGCTGCTGTGTGAACAATCGAGGGCCATTCCTGCTCCCTTGCAAGGACACCTTGCAAAATCATGTAATATGCCTATGCTGCAGTAGCCCCTGCACCAAAAACCACTGCCTGACCTTGTGTCCTCAATGCTCATGTCATTCATCCCACACCCAGCAACAGTTCCTGGTCCCTTAAGGCCTTCCCTGACCAGGAACCATAAGCCCTCCCCCATCCCTTGTGCACGCTGGAGCTTCCCTACCTTTTGCCGAGGCTCCCCAAGACCCTGTAGGTCTGCCCTTGGGAGCCAGGTAGGTCAAATTCGCCAACTGCAGGCCTGGTTGGGACAGCCACATGCAAGGGGAACTGCCACCCTCGCAAGGCCATGGCCGGGAACATTGGAAAACTCACCGGTGAAGTAAGAAAAAGAGGTGCCCGGTGTGCCCTTCCCACTACTTCCAGTGTCAACATTCTGTTCTTTAGTTTTACGGGACACTGAGGACAGCGGAAGCATGTCTTCTTCCATGCCTTCAGGTCTTCTGAAGCCTCCTGGATGAAATCCCTCCACTTTCAAAAAGCGCTTGATCCACGTGCCCTGACTTGAGTGCCTAGGGCCCACTGGACATCCGAAGGTTTGGCCATGGGCAGGGCCACAATGGCTTGGGTCGAGGGGTGTGGCCTGTGACTGGCATGGGTTCCACCCCCCTGTCTCAATGGAAATAGGAGAAATCAGAACAGAAATGCACACACCCTTGATTGCGCTCAGCATTTTAAGTCATATACGCTACAGCGCTCAGAGATGCTCACAGGGTCTTTTGTGATATTCGCCCCTCAGGGTTCTCTGCAGGGCACAAAAGCTGTGCAAGTATCGGAGACTTTCAGGTTATGCAAAAGAGTCTGTCTGGAAGGCAGATTCAGGGAAGTTGGAAGAAATGGGGGAAAACTTACAAAAGTGGTGCTTGGAGCTTAGACCATGATCCAAGAATCCCCGAACCATTGGGGCCTGGACAGCAATGGCAGGTGCACTGAGCAAGGCTGGGCCTAAACCAGTGTTGAAGTTACAGCCACCTTAAAGGAAGGAATTTCAATCTATGAGATACATGGATTACATACTGGGTCCATACATTGGAGGTGAGTGCAGATGAGCACTGAGGCCGCCTGCAATGGACGGAAAGGGAAGCAGTGCAGACTGGCCAAGTTCTGTGATTTTTGAAAATGTTTGCAGCAGACTTGACCCAGGGAAAACAGTCCTAACACAGAAAAGACTGTGGTGCTTGGCTTACATTATTTTCTGAGAAAAATCTTGAAATCCCTCTTTTAATTATTCACAAAATTGTGGAGTAAACACTCTTCCGAACATGCATAGAGCTATAGGACCCGTTGGGACACTCACACCTGCATGGTGATTGCTTTCTACTACTGTTGAAGGGTTGCTCATCTTAATGACAAATCTTCTCTTGACACTCTTCTGCCCCACATCTGTTGTCATCTGTCCATGTAGTGTGTTGACCCACCTACCTGTGGTCCCAGGACCAAGCCACAACTCTTGATTTCTAAACTTTCTCATCTCTCTTGTCACACTTTTCCTATCTCAGTCTTTCCATACAAGATCACATTCTTCCATGAAGAAAACAAAAGGATGATGCATGTGTAGTTACTTAGTTTCACTCTGACACCACCAAAAGATTGCTGAAGTCCCTCGAGTGGAAACAAACAGAAAAAAGACAACCACTTAGCAGACTCGGTTTCTTAGGGATCTCCCACATTTGTAAGGAACACTCAACGGACTCGGAAAAATTGAGCCTTAATATATATTGCATACAGGATACCGCATATCCTTACGAAAATCTCATGTTGCAAACCGTGCAAACATAGCAGTGGAGGAACCTCTTGTTTGGGTCAAAATGGAAAGAATGAACAAGAAAAAGGTAGTGTTACAAAAAGTCTTCAGGGCCATATTTTTATTGTTCAGCTCAACGAATAGTTAGCTGAGTAGAAGCACAGGAGTGTGCGCGTTTCCACACACATGTACACAATATATCAAAGATTAAATCCTTACCTATCTTATAAGAAACAGAAGGTAAAATGTCAAAATCACCATGAATTAGAAATACAGTTTAATACAATCACACACCTAGCAATAGGAAGATATGGGTTTGGTAAAATATAAGGAGCAGTACATGCTCTCCATATTGATAATGCAATTCAAGCCTTCAACACACTTCTTGGAAACAAAGCTCAGGTGCCCTGGACACCGGTCTCTTTACGCTTCTCACAAAATAGTTCCACCAACCTGCATGGCCTGTCCAACACCCCCGCACACCTCCCCGACTCAGAGACACCCATCTCTACTTGGATGCCAAGGGAAGGTACCAAGCACAAACGAAGACTCCCAGAAACATCATGCTACCCCTCAGTGTCTACCTCCTGCACCAACAAAGTGTGCCTCTCCTTCTCTTCTTGAGGCTACCCATATTACTTCAGAAACCAGCACCTCTCCTGGCATCCTCAGGCCTCTCCTTGCTTCACACACATGCCCTCCTTCTAACTGTGGGCACACTGCAGACCTCACTACCTGAGGCTGCGATCAACCTTGCAAGACAGCAGCCCAGGTAACTGGCGAACACAAGCCCAGGCTCAAACCAGATCAGTGCAGGCATGCTTCAGGAGGCCAAAAATATCCAGTGTCCACCAATCAGATACGGAATCAGGGACAGCAGTGCAGCACACCAGTACAGGTTTGGGCTGCCTCTTCCTCTACATATGCATGGAAGGCTGCTGTGTCAATAATCCAGGGACATTCCTGCCCCCTTGCAGGAACATCTTGCAAAATCATGCAACAAGCCTTTCCTGCAGTAGCCCCTGCACCAACAACCACTGCCTGACCTTGTGTCTTCAATGCTCAAGCCATTCATCCCACACACAGCAACTGTTCCTGGTCCCTGAAGGCCGTCCCTGATCAGGAACCACAAGCCCTCCCCCATCACTTGCCCACACTGGAGCTTCCCTACCTCTTGCTGAAGCTCTCCAAGACCCTGTAGGTCTTCCCTTGGAAGCCAGGTAGGTCAAATTCGCCAACTGCAGGCCTGGTTGGGCCAGCCACATGCAAGGTGGACTGCGACCCTCAGAAGGCCACGGCCGGGAACATTGGAAATCTCACCAGTGAAGTAAGAAAAAGAGGATCCCGGTGTGCCCTCCTCTGCTTCTTCCAGTGTCAACATTCTGTCCTTTAGTTTTCCAGGACACTAAGGACAGCAAAAGCATGTCCTCTTCCATGCCTCTGTGTCTTCTTCTGCAGCCTCCTGGATGAAATCCCTCCACTTTGAAAAAGCCCTGGATCCACGTGCCCTGACTTGAGGGGCAAGGACCTACTGGAAATCCATTGGTGTGGCCTTGGATGGGGAAACAGTGGCTTGCAGTGAGGGGTGTGGCCTGTGACTGGCATGGGCTCCACCCCCCTGTCTCAATGGAAAAAGGAGAAATCAAAACATCAATACACACACCCTTGATTGCACTCAGAATTTTAAGTCATACACGCTACAGCGCTCAGAGATGCTCACAGTGTCTTTTGGGATATTAGCCCCTAAGGGTTTTTTGCAAGGTACAAAAGCTGTGCAGGTATTGGAGACTTTCAGGCTACGAAGAAGAGCCTGATGGTAATGCGGATTCACGAAAGATGTAAGAAATGGGGGCAAACTAATGGAAGTGGTGCTTGGAGCTCAGACAGGGAGCCAAGAATCCCTGAAGCATTGGAGGCTGGACAGCAATGACAGGTACACTGGGCAAGGCTTCGCCTATGGCAGTGGTGAAGTTCACAGCCAACTTGGAGAAAGTAATTTCAATCCGATGAGAGACATGGAGTCCATACTGGGTGCATACATTGGAGGTGAGTGCAGATGAGCACTGAGGGCGCCTGCTATGGACGGAAAGGAAAGCAGTGTAGAGTCGTCAAAATCTGTGAGTTTTGAAGAAGTTTGCAGCAGACTTGACCCAGAGAGACCAGGCCAAACTCAGAAAAGACTGTGGTTCTTGGCTTACATCATTTCCGGAAAAAATTCTTGAACTCCCTCTTTTCATTATCCGCATATTTGTGGAGTAAACACTCTTCCAAACATGAATGAAGCTATTGGACCCAATGGAAAACACACATCTGCATCCTGATCTCTATCTACTCCTGTTGAAGATTTGCTTATCATAACTACAAATCTTCTCTTGACACTCTTCTGAACCACATCCGTTGTCATCTGCTCATGAAGTGTGTTCACCCACTTACCTGCGGCCCGGGACCAAGCCACAACTCTTGAATTCAAAACTTTCTCATCTCTTTTGTCCCATATTTCCCATCTCAGTCTTTCCATGCAGGATCAAATACCTCCATGAAGAGAACAAAAGGTTGATGCATGTGTAGTTACTTTGTTTCACCCTGACACCACCAGCAGGTGCCACAGCTGCATCTTCCAGTGGCCCAACAAATCCCATTTCTTCTCTCCATCACCTCTTACAATCCATTTCAAACACTCACCTCACTCACGTGCAATAGCACTGTTCCTTATTGCCTCGCTTGCACTCTGTGGACATTTATTCCTCAGGGATTTGCAAGCAGGGAATTGCAACATCAAATCATTGCCAGAAATGGGGACCTGGTGATTTTCTGTGAGCTTTCTGTTTTTGAACATGCATGCTGCTTGAGTATACGCAAAGTGCAAGGAAAAACTTTATATGCCCTCCGTTTTCTTCTGGAAGGGTTGTGGTCGATCCGTGAGGGACTTTCTGTCATGAACTAACTCCATTCCAAAGGTTCCTCCTGCTAATGCCATTACGTTGGTAATGAAGTCTTCACCATTTGAAAAACCCGGGGCAAATGGTGAGATTCTCAGAACCTACACCTTCGGAGTCACCAGGCCTCCCTGCTTGGATTTCCTCCGAGATATCTGCAGAGAATTTGGCCAAGCTCCATGGCCAAGAAGCTGATTTGGCTTGTGGAAAACAAACTTCCAGCTACACCTCCCTAGCTGGGTCCCAGCATCAAAATTAACAAGTGTAATAAATACACAGGAAAGCCAAATGAGCAATTGTGTTCCATTTTCCAATGAAGGATGAGTAAGAACTAAGACAAATGATCATTACAGTTGGTGAATATTCCACGTATATGCATATAGGAAAATCCTCTGTTTTGCCACAACCAAACTTTCCTGAAGTCACTCAAATAGAAACAGACAGAAAAAAAGCAACAACTTAGCAGACTCGGCTTTTCACGGATCTCCCACATTTTTAAGGCAAACTCAACGGACTCAGAGGCCTTGAGCCTGAATACAAATTGCACACAGGATACCGCATATCATCACCAAAATGTCATGTTGCACACCGTGGTGACATATGGCAGTGGAGGGACCTCTGGTTATGGGTCAAAATGGAAAGAATGAACAAGAAAAAGGTAGTGTTACATAAAGTCTTTAGGGCCACATTATGATCGTTCAGCTCAACGAATCCTTAGCTTTGTGGAAGCACATGCTTTTGAGCGTTCCCCCACACACTCACACACACTATATCTAAGATTAAATCGTTACCTAGCTTTGAAATAAGTAAAGGTAAAATGTCAAAATCACCATGAATTAGAAATATAGTTTAATACAGTCACACACCTACCAATAGGAGAATATGGGCTTTGGTTAAATGTAAGGAGTAGCACATGCTCTCTATATTAAAAATGCATTTCAAGCCTTCAACACATTTCTTGAATACAGTGCTCAGGTGCCCTGGAAACCAGTCTCTTCACGATTCCCACAAAATACTTCAACCAATCTGCAATGGCCTTTCCAACACCCCTGCACACTCCCCAACTCAGAGACACCCATCCCTTCCTGGATCCCAAGGGATGGTACCAAGCACAAACTAAGACTCCCAGAAACATCATGCTACCCCTCAGACTCTATGTCCTGCACCAACAAAGAGTGCATCTCTTACTCTTATTGAGGCTATCCATATTGCCTCTGAACGCAGCACCTCTCCTGGCCTCCTCAGCCCTCTCCTAGCTTCACTCACATGCCCTCCCTCTACTTCTGGGTACACTGCAGCCCTCACTACCTGATGCAGGGACCAGCCTTACGGGACGGCAGCCCTGGCTACTGGTGCACACAAGTCCAGGCTCAACCCAGGTCAATGCAGCCATGCTTCAGGAGGCCAAAAATATCCAGCGTCCACAAATAAGACACGGAGTCAGGGACAGCAGTGCAGCACACCAATCCAGGCTTGGGATGCCTCTTCCTCTATACATCCCAACCTAGCATGGAGAGCTGCTGTGTGAATGAACAATCGAGGGCCATTCCTGCCCCCTTGCACGTACACCTTGCAAAATCATGCAACGTGCCTCTGCTGCAGTAGTCCCTGCACCAAAATCCACTTCCTAACCTTGTGTCCTCAATGCTCAAGCCATTCATTCCACACCCAGCAACAGTTCCTGGTCCAAGAAGGCCTCCCCTGACCAGGATCCACAAGCCTCACCCATCCCTTGCCCACACTGGAGCTTCCCTATCTTTTACCGAGGCTCCCCAAAACCCTGTAGGTCTGCCGCTGGAAGCCAGTTAGGTCAAATTCACCAAATGCAGGCTTGTTTGGGCCAGCCACATGCAAGGGAGACTGCCATCCTCGCAAGGCCACGGCCGGGAACATTGGAAAACTCACCAGTGAAGTAAGAAGAAAGAGGATCCCGGTGTGTCCTTCCCCGCTGCTTCCAGTGTCAACATTCTTTTCTTTAGTTTTCCGGGACACCGAGGACAGCAGAGCATGTCCTCTTCCATGCCTCAGGGTCTTCTTCGGAAGCCTCGCGGATGAAATCCCTCCACTTTCAAAAAGCCCTTGATCCACATGCCCTGATTGAGGGCCTAGGGCCCACTGGATATCCGAGGGTGTGGCCATGGGCGGAGCCACAGTGGCTTGGGGCTAGGGGTCTGTCCTGTGACTGGCATGGGTTCCACGCCCCTGTCTCAATGGAAAAAGAAGAAATAAAAACATCAATGCACACCCCCTTGATTGCATTCAGCATTTTAAATTATACACGCTACAGCGCTCAGGGATGTTCACAGTGTCTTTTGGGGTAGTCGCCCCTCAGGGTTCTCTAAAGCGCACAAAAGCTGTGCAGGTATCAGAGACTGTCAGGCTATGCAGAAGAGCCTGGCTGTAAGGCAGATTCAGGGAAGTGGGAGAAATGGGGACAAACTTACGAAAGTGGTGCTTGGAGCTCAGACAAGGAGCCAAGAATCCCAGAAGCATTGGGGCCTGGACAGCAATGGCAGGTGCACTGAGCAAAGCTGCACCTAAGGCAGTGTTGAAGTTCACAGCCAACTTAGAGGAAGGAATTTCAATTTGATGAGAGACATGGATTCCATACTGGGTCCATACATTGGAGGTGAGGGCAGATGAGCACTGAGGTTGCCTGTTATGGACGAAAAGGGAAGCAGGGCGGAGTGGCCAAGTTCTGTGATTTTTGAAGAAGTTTGCAGCAGACTTGACCCAGAGAGACCAGGCCAAACTCAGAAAAGACTGTGGTTCTAGGCTTAAATCATTTCCTGAAAAAATTCTTGAACTCCCTCTTTTCATTATTCGCATATTTGTGGAGTAAACACTCTTTCAAACATGCATCCAGCTATTGGACCCACTGGGAAACATACACCTGCATCATGATCTCTATAGACTCCTGTGGAAAGTTTGTTTATCCTAATGACAAATCTTCTCTTGACACTCTTCTGAACCACATCCATTGTCATCTTTCCTCATAATGTGTTCACCCACTTACCTGTGGTCCCATGACCAAGCCACAACTCTGGATATTTAAACTTTCTCATTTCTCTTTTCCCACCTTTCCTAACTCAGTCTTTCCAGGCATGATAATATACCTCCATGAAGAAAACAAAAGGTTGAAGCATGTGTAGTTATTTATTTCACCCTGACACCACCAGCAGGTGCCACAGCTGCATCTTCTAGTGGCCCGACAAATTCCATCTCTTCTCTCCATCATCTCTTACTCTCCATTTCATACTCTCACCTCACTCGTGAACAATAGCACTGTTCCTTAGATGGCCTGGCTTGCACCCAGTGGACATTTACTCCTCAGGGATTTGCAAGCAGGGAATTTCAACATGAAATCATGGCCAGAAATGGGTGCCTGCTGAATTTCTGTGAGCTTTCTGTTTTTGAACATTCATGCTGCTTGAGTATATTCAAAGTGCAAGGACAACTTCGTATGCCCTCAGTTTTCTTCTGGAAGGGTTGAGGTCTATCCCTGAGGGACATTCTGTCATGAACTAACTCCATTTCAAAGGTTTCTCCTGCTAATGCCATTACTTTGGTAATTAAGTCTTCACCATTTGAAAGACCCGGGGCAAATATTGAGATTCTCAGAAACTAAACCTTCGCAGACACCAGGCCTCCCCGCGTGGATTTCCTCCGAGATATCTGCAGAGCCTTTGGACAAGCTCCATGGCCAAGAAGCTGAGTTGGCTTGTGGAAAACACACCTCCAGCTACACCTCCCTAGCTTCGGTCCCAGCATCAAAAATAACACGTGTATTAACTACACAGTAAAGCCAAACGAGCAATTGTGTTCCATTTTCCAATGAAGCATGAGTAACAACTAAGACAAATGATAATTAATGTTGGTGAATATTCCACGTATATGCATATAGGAAAATTCTCTGTTTTGCCACAACCAAGAGTTTGCTAAAGTCACTCAAGGGGAAAAAGACAGAAAAAAATACAACCACTTAGCAGACTCGGTTTTTTACGGATCTCCCACATTTTTAAAGCAAACTCAACGGACTCAGAGGCCTTGAGCCTTGATACGTATTGCACACAAGATACCGCATATCAATACCAAAATGTCATCTTGCACACCGTGCTGATAAATAACAGTGGAGGGACCTCTGGTTATGTGTCAAAATGAAAAGAATGAACAAGAAATAGGTAGTGTTACAAAAGTCCTTAGGGCCACTTTTTAATCGTTCAGCTCAAGGAATCCTTAGCTGTGTAGAAGCACATGCATTTCCCCACACACTCACACACACTATATCTAAGATTAAATCGTTACCTAATATTTAAGTAAGAAAACGTAAAATGTCAAAATCACCATGACTTAGAAATATAGTTTAATACAGTCCCACAACTAGCAATAGGAATATATGTGTTTTGGTAAAATGTAAGGAGCAGTACATGCTCTCCATATTTAGAATGCATTTCAAGCCTTCAACACATTTCTTGATAACAAAGCTCAGGCGCCCTGGACACTGGTCTCTTAACACTTCCCACAAAATACTTCCAAAAACCTTCAATGGCTTGGCCAACACCCCGCACACTCCCCAACTTGGAGACACCCATCCCTACCTGGATCCCAAGGGAAGGAATCAAGCACAAACTAAGAATCCCAGAAACATCCTGCTACCCCTTAGTCTATACCTCCTGTAAAAACAAAGAGTGCCTTTCCTTCTCTTCTTGAGGTTACCCGAATCCCTTCTGAACCCAGCAATTCTACTGGCCTCCTCAGACTTTTCCTAGCTTCACAACACATACCCTCCCTCTACCTCTGGGCACACTGCAGGCCTCAGTACTTGATGTTGGCACCAGCCGTGGAAGACAGCAGCCCAGGCTACTGGCGCATACAAATCCAGTCTCAAACCAGGTCAACGTAGGCATGCTTCAGGAGGCCAAAAACATCCAGCGGCCACCAATCAGATACGGAAGCAGGGACAGAAGTGCAGCACACCAGTCCAGGTTTGGCTGCCTCTATCTCCATACATGCATGGAAGGCTGCTGTGTCAACAATCCAGGGCCAATCCTGCCCCCTTGCAGGTACACCTTGAAAAATCATGCAACAAGCCTCTGCTGCAGTAGCCCCTGCACCAACAACCACTGCCTGACCTTGTGTCCTCAATGCTCAAGCCATCCATCCCACACAAAGCAACTGTTCCTGGACCCGAAGGCCTCCCCTGACCATAAAGCACATGCCCTCCCCCATCCCTTGCCCACACTGGAGCTTACCTATCTTCTGCTCAGGCTCTCCAAGATCCTGTAGGTCTGCCTTTGGATGTCAGGGAGGTCAAACTCACCAACCACAGGCCTCGTAGGGCCAGCCACATGCAAGGGGGACTGCCACCCTCGCAAGGCCAGGGCCGGGAACAATGGAAAACTCACCATTGCAGTAACAAGAAAGAGGATCCCGGTGTGCCCTCCCCTGCTGCTTCCAGTGTCAACATTCTGTTGTTCAGTTTTCCAGGTCACGGAGGACAGCAGAAGCATGTCCGATTCCATGGCGCTGGGTTTTCTTCTAGAGTCTCCTTGATGAAATCCCTCCACTTTCAAAAAGTGCTTGTTCCACGTGCCCAGACTTGAGGGCCTAGGGCCCACTGGACAGCCGAGGGTGTGTCCATGTGCATTGCCACGGTGGCTTGGGGTCCAGTTCTGTGGCCTGTGGCAGGTTGGGTTCCACCCCCCATCACAATGGATAAAGGAGAAATCAGAACATCAATGCACACCCCCTGGATTGCACTCACCATTTACTGGGTATTACACGCTACAGCGCTCAGAGATGCTCAAAGTGTCTTTTGGGATATTAGCCCCTCAGGGTTTTTTGCAGGGCACAAAAGCTGTGCATGCATAGGAGACTTTCAGGCTACGCAGAAGAGCCAGGCTGTAAGGCGGATTCAGGGAAGATGTAAGAAATGGGGGCAAACTTATGGAAGTGGTGCTTGGAGCTCAGACAGGGAGCCAAGAATCCCAGAAGCACTGGAGGGTGGACAGCAATGACAGGTGTACTGAGCAAGGCTTCGCCTATGGCAGTGGTGAAGTTCACAGCCAACTTGGAGGAAGGAATTTCAATCCGATGAGAGACATGGAGCCAATACTGGGTCCATACATTGGAGGTGAGTGTAGATGAGCACCTATGGAGCTTGCTATGCACAGAAAGGGAAGCAGTGCGGTGTGGCCAAGTTCTGTGATTTTTGCAGCATTTTGTAACAGAGTTGAACCAGAAAGACCAGGCCAAACTCAGAAAAGACCGTGGTGCTTGGCTTACATTATTTCCTAAAAAAAATCTTGAAATCCCTCTACTCATTTTTCGCATAATTGTGGAGTAAACACTCTTCCGAACAGGCATCCAGCTATAGGACCCTTTGGGAGACTCAAACTTGCATCGTGATCGCTTTCTACTACTGTTGAAGGGTTGCTCATCTTAATGACAAATCTTCTCTTGATACACTTCTGCCCCACATCTGTTGTCATCTGTCCGTGTAGTGTGTTCACCCATGTACCTGTGGTCCCAGGACCAAGCCACAACTCTTGATTTCTAAACTTTCTCATCTCTCTTGTCCCACCTTTCCCATCTCAGTCTTTCCATGCATGATCACATACCTCCATGAAGAAAACAAAAGGATGATGCATGTGTAGTTACTATGTTTCACCCTGAAACCACCAGCAGGTGCCACAGCTGCATCTTCCAGTGGACCCACAAAGCCCCTCTCTTCTCTCCATCATCTCTTACTCTCCATTTCAAACACTCACCTAAATCCCATGCAATAGCACTCTTCCAAGCCTGGCTTGCATCCAGTGGACATTTACTCCTCAGGGATTTGCAAGCAGGGAATTGCAACATCAAATCATGGCCAGAAATGTGTGCCTGCTGAATTTCTGTGAGCTTTCTGTTTTTGAACATGCATGCTGATTGAGTATATTCAAAGTGCAAGGAAAAACTTCCTATGCCCTCAGTTTTCGTCTGGAAGGGTTGTGGTCAATCCGTGAGGGACATTCTGTCATGAACTAACTCCATTTCAAAGGTTCCTCCTGCTAATGCCATTACCTTGGTAATTAAGTCTTCACCATTTGAAAGACCCGGGGCAAATGGTGAGATTCTCAGAAACTAAACCTTCGCAGACACCAGGGCTCCCCGCGTGGATTTCCTCCGAGATATCTGCAGAGCCTTTGGAGAAGCTCCATGGCCAAGAAGCTGATTTGGCTTGTGGAAAACACACCTCCAGCTACAACTTCCTAGCTTCGATCCCAGCATCAAAAATAATAAGTGTATTAACTACACAGTAAAGCCAAACGAGCAATTGTGTTCCATTTTCCAATGAAGCATGAGTAACAACTAAGACAAATGATAATTAAAGTTTGTGAATATTCCACATGTATGCATATAGGAAAATTCTCTGTTTTGCCACAACCAAAAGTTTGCTAAAGTTACTCAAGGGGAAACAGACAGAAAAAAAGCAACCACTTAGCAGACTCGGTTTTTTACGGATCTCCCACATTTTTAAGGCAAACTCAACGGACTCAGAGGCCTTGAGCCTTGATACGTATTGCACACAAGATACCGCATATCGTTACCAAAATGTTATGTTGCACACAGTGCTGATAAATAGCAGTGGAGGGACCTCTGGTTATGGCTCAAAATGAAAAGAATGAACAAGAAATAGGTTGTGTTATAAAAAGTCCTTAGGGCCACTTTTTAATCGTTCAGCTCAAGGAATCCTTAGCTGTGTAGCAGCACATGCATTTCCCCACACACTCACACACACTATATCTAAGATTAAATCGTTACCTAATATTTAAGTAAGAAAAGATAAAATGTCAAAATCACCATGACTTAGAAATATAGTTTAATACAGTCCCACAACTAGCAATAGGAATATATGTGTTTTGGTAAAATGTAAGGAGCAGTACATGCTCTCCATATTGAGAATGCATTGCAAGCCTTCAACACATTTCTTGATAACAAAGCTCAGGTGCCCTGGACACTGGTCTCTTAACACTTCCCACAAAATACTTCCAAAAACCTTCAATGGCTTGGCCAACACCCCGCACACTCCTCAACTTGGAGACACCCATTACTACCTGGATCCCAAGGGAAGGAATCAAGCACAAACTAAGAATCCCAGAAACATCCTGCTACCCCTCAGTCTATACCTCCTGTAAAAACAAAGAGTGCCTTTCCTTCTCTTCTTGAGGTTACCCGAATCCTTTCTGAACCCAGCACTTCTACTGGCCTCCTCAGACTTTTCCTAGCTTCACAACACATATCCTCCCTCTACCTCTGGGCACACTGCAGGCCTCAGTACATGATGTTGGCAGCAGCCATGGAAGACAGCAACCCAGGCTACTGGCGCATACAAATCCAGGCTCAAACCAGGTCAACGTAGGCATGCTTCAGGAGGCCAAAAACATCCAGCGGCCACCAATCAGATACGGAAGCAGGGACAGAAGTGCAGCACACCAGTCCAGGTTTGGCTGCCTCTTCCTCCATACATGCATGGAACGCTGCTGTGTAAACCATCCAGGGCCATTCCTGCCCCCTTGCAGGAACACCTTGGAAAATCATGCAACAAGCCTCTGCTGCAGTAGCCAATGCACCAACAACCACTGCCTGACATTGTGTCCTCAATGCTCAAGCCATCCATCCCACACCCAGCAACTGTTCCTGGTCCCCGACGATCACCCCTGAGCAGGAACCACATGCCCTCCCCCATCCCTTGCCCACACTGGAGCTTCCCTACCTGTTGCTGAGTCTCCCCAAAACACTGGAGGTCTGCCCTTGGAAGCCAGTTACGTCAAATTCGCCAACTGCAGGCCTGATTGGGCCAGCCACATGAAAGGGGGTCTCCCACCCTCGCAAGGTCAGGGCCGGGAACATTGGAAATCTCACCAGTGAAGTAAGAAGAAAGAGGATCCCGGTGTGTCCTCCCCCGTTGCTTCCAGTATAAACATTCTTTTCTTTAGCTTTCCGGGTCACTGAGGACAACAGAAGCATGTCCTCTTCCTTGCCTCCAGGTCTTCTTCTGAAGCCTCCTGGATGAAATCCCTCCACTTTCAAAAAGACCTTGATCCACATGCCCTGACTGAGGGCCTAGGGCCCACTGGCCATCCGAGGGTGTGGAGATGGGTGGGGCCACAGTGGCTTGGGGCGAGGGGTGTGGCCTGTGACTGGCATGGGTTCCACCCACCTGTCTCAATGGAAAAAGGAGAAATCAGAACATCAATGCACACCCCCTTGATTGCACTCAGCATTTTAAGTCATACACACTACAGCACTCAGAGATGTTCACAGTGTCTTTTGGGATAGTCGCCCCCTCAGGGTTCTCTACAGTGCACAAATGCTGTGCATGTATCGGAGACTTTCAGGCTAAGCAGAAGAGCCTGGCTGTAAGGCAGATTCAGGTAAGATATAAGAGATATGGGCAAACATACGAAAGTGGTGCTTGGAGTTCAGACAGGGAGACAAGAATCCCAGAAGCATTGGGGCCTATACAGCAATGACAGGTGCACTAAGAAAGGCTGCGCCTAAGTCATTGTTGAAGTTCACAGCCAACTTAGAGGAAGTAATTTCAGTCTGATGAGAAACATGGATTCCATACTGGGTCCATACATTGGAGGTGAGGGCAGATGAGCACTGAGGGTGCCTGCTATGGACTGAAAGGGAAGCAGTGTGGAGTGGCAAATTTCTGTGATTTTTGAAGAAGTTTGCAGCACACTTGACCCTGAGAGACCAGGCTAAACTCAGAAAAGACTGTGGTGTTTGGCTTACATCATTTCCTGACAAAATTCTTGACTCACTCTTTTCATTTTTTGCATATTTGTGGAGTAATCACTCATCCAAACATGCATCCAGCTATTGGACCCATTGGGAAACACACACCTGCATCGTGATCTCTATCTACTCCTGTTGAATGTTTGCTTATCCTAACGAAAAATCTTCTCTTGACACTCTTCTGCCCCACACTGTTGTCATCTGTTCACATAGTGTGTTCACCCATGCACCTGCGGTCCCAGGACCAAGCCACAACTCTTGATTTCAAAACGTTCTCATCTCTCTTGTCCCACCTTTCCCATCTCAGTCTCTCCATGCATGATCACATACCTCCATGAAGAAAATAAAAGGTTGATGCATGTGTAGTTACTTTGTTTCACCCTGACACCACCAGCAGGTGCCATAGCTGCATCTTCCAGTGGCCCCACAAATCCCATCTCTTCTCTCCATCATCTCTTCCTCTCCATTTCAAACACCTCACTCGCGTGCAATAGCACTGTTCCTTAGATTGCCTGGCTTGCACCCAGTGGACATTTACTCGTCAGGGATTTGCAAAAAGGGAATTGAAATATCAAATCATGGCTAGAAATGGGTGCCTGGTGAATTTATGTGAGCTTTCTGTTTTTGAACATGCATGCTAGTTGAGTACAATCAAAGTGCAAGGAATAACTTCCTATGCCCTCAGTTTTCTTCTGGAAGTGTTGTGGTAGATTCTTGAGTTACTTTCTGTCATGAACTAACTCCATTTCAAAGTTTCCTCCTGCTAATGCCATTACCTTGGTAATTAAGTCTTAACCATTTGGAAGACCTGGGGCAAATGGTGAGATTCTCAGAACCTAAAATTTCGGAGACACCAGGCCTCCCTGCTTGGATTTCCTCTGAGATATCGGCAGAACCTTTGGCCAAGCTCCATGGCCAAGGAGCAGAGTTGGCTTGTGGAAAACACACCTCCAGCTACACCTACCTAGCTTGGGTCCCAGCATCAAAATTAACAAGTGTAATAAATACACAGGAAAGTCAAATGAGCAGTTGTGTTCCATCTTCCAATGAAGAATGAGTAAGAACTAAGACAAATGATCATTACAGTTGGTGAATATTCCACGTATATGCATATAGGAAAATCCTCTGTTTTGCCACAATCAAAAGTTTGCTGAAGTCGCTC